>PVKV010024379.1:0-31525 GCA_004027835.1 Alouatta palliata | reverse complement strand
GAAGAGGAGGAGCAGGAGGGGGTTGGGGGCCCACATAAGGTGGGGGATTAGTGGGTCGGGCGGGGAGTAGGGAGAGCTCTTCAGCCAGATTGGGGTCGGAGAAGGAGGAGGAGGGGGTTGGCAAAGGGGCCAAAGGGAGTGTGGGGGAGTTTTTTGCTAGGAGTACCTGGGCAATATTGCAGGAGGAGCAGAGGTCGGGGTGGGAGTGGAGATACTAGAACGCCTGAATGTAGGGAACCTCCGCCCACTTGCCGTTCCTTTGGCAAAAGTTGTCTAAGTCTGTTAGGATATTAAAGTTGAGTGTGCCCTCTGGAGGCCACTCAGACTGGTTGTCTAAAGGATACTGTGGCCAGGCCATGGAGGAGAGGAAGAGTAGCCGTTTCTTTTTTATAGAAAGACTCAGTTTGGGTAGATTTTTGGCTGGGCATCCTAGTGGCAACTTAGGGTCTGGGTGAGATTCCTAATTACCAATATTCCTGGGTTTTTTTGGTTTTTTTTTGTTTTTGTTTTTGTATTATACCCAACACAGGCAGAAGAACTCTTTTCCCAGAGGGGGTGGCTAAGAGAATCTACAGGCTGCAATGATTATAATGAGAAAAAATAAATAAAAAGAGACAGGGCTAGAGCTATTTGCCACATGGAAGAATTAGGGGAGTGAAAAAGAGACAGAGCTAGGCAGTGAGGTTTTAGTGATAGAAGAAGAGTAGGAGGAAAAGGGAGAACAGAGTTATTTCTAGGGGCATGAATTCAGCAAAGGTTCCCTGCAGCCAGTGGTCTGTTACCCACTGTAAAATATCTGTTACTTCAAGGGAAGTAGGCCTAAACCACTGTACATTGGCTAACAGGAGTCTAACAAAACCGGCAAATCTACAATAAAGACAGAACTACATATGGATTGACAGACAAAGGATGGGTGCCCCCCAGATGGGAGACCAGGACATGCCTTTCCAGCCATGTCCCTGAAGGGATGTTTCAGGGCATCTTGGCTAAGGTGTACCCGTATAACCCCAGGGCCTGGTCACCTCAGAACTTTCAGTCAGTACTGAGGTGAATCACTGTTATGCCTTATGACATCTCCGTGGAACCGCGGGTTGAGGCCCACACAAACCCCGTAGCCATTAGGCTGTGGGACTACACATAAACTCACTCACTCACTCACTCACTTACTCATGCCGGGGGCAGGAAGAGAAACTGAAAGTACAGTTACTTAATTAACAGGAGTTTATATGCCAAAGGGCTGATTTGAGATAGACATTTTAGTAGCGTAAGCCGGGGATTTGGTCCTGCTGTTAGGCAGGGCCCGGGTTTGCAAACGGGACTTCTGATTACCCAAACCTCGGCTGCTGCTGCGGAGATGGTCAGAAGAGTGACTCAGCGTCCTGGGCCACACTACCAAACACCAGAGGATACGAGAGGGTTCAGGAAGGTGGGGACGTCTCCTTCAGAATCCTGACCCTGAGAAACCCCTCATGGGGAGAAGACAAGAGTGTAGGGACATCTCCTCTACGCTCAGGTCCTCGAGACGAGGCCAGGGCCCCAGGCCCACGGCGAGACACGAGAAGGAGTCCCTGATGAGGCCACGATTACAGGCAGGGAGTCCACGAGGCAAGCAGCGGGAGGGGCTGTGGGCAACAGAAGCCTTACCTTGTGGCGGAGCGGTTCCCTGGTCCAGCTTTGGGTGGAGGAGTCAGTTTCCTCCAGGAGGGGTCTTACAACTCCTCCCGGGTTTTCGGCACCAAATGTAAGGGTTATTGCCAAGTTTAAAATGAGGAAACTGAGACCAGCATAGGAAAATTAAATGCCAATTTATTAAGCTCCTGGACGAGGTTCTGTGGTCCAGGAAAGGGGGACCAGAAAAGTCACGCTTGACTCCTCTTGGGTGTGGGATTTTATAGGGAGTGAAGGCGTTTTGATTGGTTGTGGAGAAACAGGACATGGACAGCGCAAGCTGCTATTGGTAGGTAGGCGGGATTTCCAGTGAGCGGGCCGCCCAGCAGGAGTGGGACCTGAACGGAGCAAAATGCTATTGGGCAGGTTTTGGCGGGGCTTCCTTTAAACTTTGGTGGGGTTTTCCAATGGTGGGCTAGGTGCCGGGTGCAGAGTTTAGTGCTGAGTGCAGATTCTGGTGAGGAGTGCAGAAATGGGCATTGGGGAAGCCACGTGGCAGAGCTAGATGCTGAGAGCAAGGCTTGATGTCAAGCGCGGAGTGGTGACATAATTTCCAGGCACGGAGAGGGATGGGTGTGTCCGAGCTCCCGGAGAGGCAACCAGCCTTACAGTGAGCTTCTATACCTCACTTGAACTGGTACAACAAGGATACCAGTAGACTGTGATACATTTTATATATATGTATATAATAAAATACCTACAGCAGCCACTAAAAAAGCCATACAGAGATATACTCGAAAACATTGTGAATAAATCAAAATTGAATTCTTAATAGAATGTCCAAGAAACCCACAGTGAGACAGGAAAAAGAAAAAAAACAAAGAACATAAATTGGTATAGCGGCTTTTAAAACCTGATACAACTATATGCAGTCTATAAGAAACTAATTTCAAATATAATGACATAGGCACATTGACTATAAAATGATGAAAAAAGAGAAATCATGTGATCATTAATGAAAGGAAGGGAGAGGCTAAATTTGCATCAGATAAAATAGACTTCAGAGCGATGAAAATGACAGAGACACAGTGGATATTATACAATAATAAAAGTACAGGGAAGCAGTCTGAGAATGAAGAGTGAGATCTACCATGCATTGTCTCAGAAAGAGGTGAAAAACTCCGATGTCCAGCATCTACAGGTGCAAAGCTGAAGCAGACAGGCTTTCCACCATCAGACATCTTTAGGAGCACAGCGGGCCTTCCTGAAGCACAGCACACCTTGCATGAGCCCGCAGGCCAGCGAGGACCAGCTGCAGTGCAAGGCCGAGGTCCTGGAGTACCTCACCCGCCACAAGTGCAAGGAGAGGAAGAAGAAAGCCAAAGACCTCTCTGCCAGGCAAAGGAGGGAGCTGCAGCTCTTTGACATTAAACCAGAGTAACAGAGATACAGTCTTTTTCTCCATCTCCATGAACTCTGGAAACAGTACATCAGGGACCTGTGAAATGGGCTTAAGCCAGAAATGTGGCTTAAGCAGCCACAGATAATTGAGGCCAAGCTGTTAAAGGCAGATCTTCATGGGGTTATTATTTCAGTGACAAAATCCAAATGCCCCTCTTATGTGAGTATTACAGGAATCCTAGAAGAAACAAAACACATTTTCAAAATTATCACCAAAGAAGACCGCCTGAAAGTTATCCCCAAGTTAAACTGTGTGTTCACTGTGGAAATCGATGGCTTTACTTCCTACATTTAGGGGAGCAAATTCTAGCTTCGGTCAAGTGAACGGTCTGCAAAGAAGTTCAAAGCGAAGGGAACGATTGACCTGTGAATGCTTTGCCATCTAAGGCAGTTGTTTATGACAGCTGAAAACTAAAACCCCCTCAATGCTCACCTTTCAGTGAAGAGATGGCTAAGGCAATTCTGGTTATAGACCACCTCCTGCCAGTGAAGCTCCGGGTTGAAGATGTTGAGCAATATGGGAAGGTCGCAGTGTACTGAGTGAGGAAGCCAGGGGACAGAGGAATTTCTCTTTCTAGATCTTAATTGCGTATGACTCCCATAGAGAGGAACAGACTGACAGGAAACACACCAGGGTTAACACTGGTTGACTTCAATTTAAAATTTCTTTTTCATGAAAAACAATAATAATAAAAGTACCAATCTATCAAAAACATCAAGCAATCCTAAATGTATGTGCACTGAACAGCAAAATCATAAAATGTGTGAAAAAACCGACAGAACTGAAAAGAGACATAGACAAATCCACAATTATAGTTGGAAGCTTCAATAACCCTCTCTCAACAATTGATAGAACTAGAGAAAAAATTAGCAAGAATACATAAGAACTCAATAACACTATCAACCAATAGACTTTAATATTTATAGAACCCTTCACGCAACAACAGCAGAATACACCTTCTTTTCAAGTACCCATAGAATGTTCACCAACACAGACCACATCCTGAGCCATGAAAAAAACCACAACACATTTAAAGAATTAGAATAATATAGAGTATCTTCCCCAAGCACAACTGAATCAATCTTGAAATCAGTAGCATAAAGATAACAGTGGAGTGGGCATGGTGGCTCATGTCTGTAATTCCAGCACTTTGGGAGGCTAAGGTGGGTGGATCACGTGAGCTCAGGAATTCAACACCAGCCTGGGCAACATGGCAAGACCCCATCTCTACTAAAATTACAAAAATTACCCAGGCATGTTTGTGTACATCTGTAGTCCCAGCTACTCGGGAAGCCAAGGTGAGCAGATCACTTGAGCCCAGGAGGTCAAGGCTGTGGTTATCTGTAATTCCACCACTAAACTGGGTAACAGAATGAGACTCTGTCTTATTTTAAAAAATAGATAAATAAAAATGATAACAGGGAAATCGCCAAACATTTGGAAATTAATAACATGCTTCTAAAAATAATCCATGGGTAAAAGAGGAAGTTTCTAGGGAAATTTTAAAAATACATTATAATGGAATGAAAATGAAGACATACCACATCAAGATTTGTGGGCGACTGCTAAATTATGCTGGGAGGAACATTTATAGCTCTAATGTATATATCAGAAAAGAGGAAAAATGTTCAACTAATAATCTAAGCACCCACCTCACAAACCTAGAAAAAGCAGTACAAAATAAACCCAAAACAAGTAGAACAATGACATAATGAAGATAAGAGCAGAAATTCATGAAACTGAAAACAGAAAAAAATAGGAAAAGCATCAATAAAACAAAGAGCTGGTTCTTTGAAAACATCAATAAAATTGACAAACTTCCATCTAGCAAGACTGGTAAAAAAGAGAAAGAAATCACAAATTAACAGTATCAGGAATGAAATAAAGATGTCACTACATAGTCTACACTTATCAAAAGGATAATAAGAATATTATGAAACAAGTCTACACAAATAAATTTTACAATATAAGAGAAATTGGCCAACTCCTTAAAAAACAAAAACATTACAACTCACCCATTTTGAAATAGATCACTTGAATAGTCTTATAACTGTTAAGAAAATTGAATTGCCAATTTTAAAACACCCAAAAAATAAATTTTCAGGCCCAGGTAGTTTCACTGGAGAAATCCAGCAAATATTTAAAGAAGAATTAACACCAATGTGACACAATCTCTTCCAGAAAATAGAAAAGGAGGTAGCACTTCCTAATTCATTTTATGAAATCAGTACAACACTGATACTCAAACCAGAGAAAGACAGTACCAAAAAGGAAGCTACAGACCAATATTTATCATAAATATAGGTGCAATAATCCTTAACAAAATATTTTCAAGTAGAATCCAGCAATATATAAGAAGAATTGTATACCATGACCAAGTGGTGCTTATTCCAGGGATACAAGGCCGGTTCAATATTTGAGAAATCAATGTGATCCATCATAATGACAAGCAAAAGAAGAAGAATCATATGATCACATTAGTTGATGCAATTTGACAAAATTCAACACCCATTTATGACAAAAACACTCCGAAAAAATAGGGATAGAAAAGGAATTCTTTAGCCTGATAAAGAGTATATATAAAAAACCTACAGCTGACATATTTAATGGTTAAAGACTCTGCATTTACTTCCTAAGATGAGGAACAAAGTAAGGATGTCCACTCTTACCACTGTTATTCAACTTAGTATTGGAGATTCTAGGCAGTGCAATAAGGCAAGAAAAGAAAAGGCATATATTTGGGAAAGAAGAAAGAAAATTGTCCCCATTTGCAGATGATATTATTATCTATGTAGAAAATTCCAAGGAATCTACAACGTATCTCCAGAAACTAACAAGTGAGTTCAGCAAGGTTGCAGGATACAAACTTACATACAAAAATTAATAGTGTTTCTGTATACTAGCAATCCACATCTAGACACCAAATTTAAAAATATAATACCATTTACAGTTCCTTTAAAAAAAACTGAAATAGGTGAAAATCTAACAAAATGTATTCAGAAATTTTATGATGAAAACTATAGAAAACTGATGAAAGTAATCAAAGAAGATATAAATAGAGAGACATACCATGTTCATGAACTGGAAGACTCAGCCTGGTAAAGATATCCATTCTCCCTAAATAGATACGGAAGTTTAACTTGATTCCTATAAAAATCTAAACAAAAATGTTTGTGGATATCATAAGATTATTCTAAAATTTGTATGGAAAGGCAGAGGAACTAGAATACCAAAGAAAATCTTAAAAAACAAAGCTGGAAGTCTTATACCCCTAGACATCAAGATGTATTTAAAACTACAGTAATTAACATAGTATAGTGTTGGTGCAATGGTAGAAAGTCCAGAGACAGGCCCACATATATATGGATCCTTGAATTTTAGTAAAGATGGCACTGCAGAGATAAGGACAATGTTTCAAGTAATGGTACTGGGTCTAATGGATATTTATATGGAAAAATATATAAATTTTGACCCCTATCTTACACCAAACACAAAAATCCTTTCCATATTGATTATAGATCTAAATGTGAATTGCAAAGCAGTAAATCTTTAGAAAATAATAAAGGAAAATTATCTTCATAACTTTGGGTAGGCAAAGATCTCTTAAGACACAAAACCCACTAACCATTAAGGAACGACAAGATTGATAAATTGGTTTATGTTAAAATTAGGAATTCTGTTTATAAAAAACTGCATTTAGACATAGACAAGCAAGACACAAAGGAGAGAATATGTTTGTAATACATATCACTACAGATTTCTCTGATCATTAATTTCCCCATGTATAGGATTACGTGAGGTAATAGATCTAAGAGGTTGGGACAGTGCCTGGCACATAGGAAGTATTCCATAAAGTTTATATCGCCTCTGTTAAAACCGAGTCATCCAGGCAGAGGAATGTACCTCAAATCACTCCCAAGGTGACAGATCTCTCTCCTGTTTTTGACACTCCACAAAGAAAGAAGTCAGAAGGGTTTCCTCAGCTCTTCTTTCGCAATCATGTTGAAGACATTTCCTGAGGAACACTTTCATCCCTCCCAGCTGCAATCCCTATGCAGACTGCCATGTTCGATTGTAAATAACACGGCTGAAGCATTACACGGCTCCAGTGGGGAGGATGAGAGTGGGTTTTCATCTCAGCTGAGTCAGCTCACGTGGTGGGAAATGCCCCAGGAGTGCTGAAAACAGGAGGGAGGAGTGGCTTGTCACGGGGAAGAAAGCCTCTCTTCTCCCAAATGCAATATCATCCATCTTCACAGCCATCAGGATGCCCAGAAGTATGGAAGAGGGGGGTTTCAGGATGATTTCAAAAGAGTCACCTTGTTCCTGCAAAGACAGGCCCAGAAAAAGCCAGGGCTTAAGACAGGGAACATCCTGACCTGTGGAAAGATGGGTGGGCACTTGGAGTAGGCCAAGACCAGAGGCCAGCCTTCAGGGGGCCACCACAGTGGTATGAATCCCCACCCCTTAGCTGGGAGGGGCAGAACTGGGAATGGCCCACTCCATCATTCTGAGGGACATCACACAGCACTGTCTGCAAGCCTTCCCGTGCTTTATGGAGCCTGTCTACACCCCTCCTGGCATCTGATCAAGTTACAGTCCTGTAGGCCAAGGACTATCCGTACCCATTTTACAGGTGCCCAAGTCGAGCCTCAGAGAAATAAAGTGAACTACCCAAGATAGTTCTCAGACGAAGGATTCATCCCACTACCTCCATCAAGTTACCCATAATAATGATTGTTATTATCCTTTTAGAGCATTTCTTGTGTGCCAGACATATGACTAAGGGCTTCACCTCCATTAGCTTGTCTTCTGGACAATCACAGAAGTAGGTGAGGATTTCCCATTTTGCAGACCCAGAGACAGTAATGATAGTAAGAAATTCACTTAATGTTCTCAAACATCCTGTGAGAGTAAGGGCAGCATCGTCTCCATTTCCGAGATACGGGAACTAAGGCTCACAGAGGGCCGGTGCATTGTCTGAGGCCACACAACTAGGTAGCAGCAGAACGGAGACCTGAAGCAAGGATTCTTACCACGATTTTTGCATCTGTGGTAGTCCAGGTGACTTACTCAAGGTAACATGTCTATGGGACATTGGAATCTGATTAGAACACCTGTCCAAATGAAAGCCCAGAATCTTCCCACCCAGCTATCATGCAGAGAGGGGCTGGAGGGACCCTCTGGGTAATGTGGGCTGTCTCCTTCTCTCCTTCTAGGAGCCAGCCCCCTCAGAATGAGTCCCCAGAACCAGAATGCATGGAAGCCGTGTGGTGGGGGCAGGCCAAGTGGGACTGACAAAGCTGGGACGCAGGCCACCAATGCCCTCTGCCAGCTTTCGGTGCTCTGTCTGCTGCTCGCTGGCTAAAACCAGCCCCAGGCTCTCCTCTCCCTTTGTCCCCATTGAAAGTGAATGGGAGGCAGCAGGGAAGCCAGGAGGGACTGAAGGTCCTCAGCCCTTGTCTCCCCTTCCAGGAGGGGGAAAGAGGAGACAGGTGGTATGGTAGAGGGGTGCTGGGCAGAGGTTCTGGAGTTGTGGGAATGGGGTAACCTAGCAACCACTGGGCTCAGTGTCACAAAGCAGGCAGACCTGCCCACAGAACCCACAGCCTTCCTTTGATTTGTCTTCTTGCTCCTCCTGCTGCGGCAGCAGGGCTTCTCGTGTTCATGCTGTAGGGAGCACTGCCTTGGTGAGTCCAGGGACTTCTCAGGAGAGGAGATGGACACAGAAGAGCCCAGAAGGGCAGAGGTAGAAAGGCAAGTTCTGTGGTGGGATTGGTGGGAGCCTTCAGACCCCTCTGCCTGGCTGGCTAGGGGCCTGGGGACAGCGATCAGGGGCAGGGCAGGGCAGACTACCCTGGGATCCCGCCTGTCCCACTCTGGACAAGGTAGACTTGGCCTACTAGAGTCCCTCCCTGTCGACCTCTCTACAGCCACTGTGGATTATGACTCCCTGGTGGCTTCTTAGATCAATTTAATGGATCACGTCTAACATTTGAGAAATAAAAAACAAAAATAGGGTAAAAATATCAATGGGCATCACTTGTAGTACTAATAAGTAAGTATTGCTTAGGATATTCTTGTTTTCATTTCACATACACACACAAACACCTGTGTGTAAACTGGGTCACGACATAAAAAAGAATTTCTTACTGTCATCACAGCCAAACGTATTTGCAAGTCTCTGCTCTAAAGAGTACTCTTTCCTATAGGCAGGAGGATTTGAGGCTTCCAGATACCCTGTTCTCAAGATTGTAGCATCTAAGTACTCTAGAGCCCAGTGTCCGACATCAAGGATGTCTGGAGCTTCCTTTTAAAGAGAGAAGATCAGCAAACTGTGAGTCAGACTGATCTGGACTCTGACCCCTTTCTGTGTGATCTTAGCAAGTCTCCCCTGCTTCCCTGATCCCAGACACCAACCCATCCCACACTTACCTGATGAAGGCTGGCATTGGGAGCTCTCTGGGGTCCCTTGGCAGATTCTGTGACTCTGAGGGTTAATTCTCAGAATGCACTGATGTCCCATCCCAACCCCATCCCTAGCACTTTGGCTGAATATATGTATATATTTATATATATATTCAGGTCCACAGATTTCATCACAATTCTTGGTTTTGACACTAATCATCTTTCATCTATGTCATTTCATTAGTTTATTTTATAATACAATGAGCACAGAAAATGCACCACCCAAACCAAGAACAAGAACATCACCACTGACACATCCCCTTACATGCCCTTTTCCTGTACACCCCTCTTCCTGCCCTTCCTTGGAAACAGCCACTACATGAATTTCGTGGCTAGCATTTCCTTGCTTGATGCTGTTGTTGCTGTTTTATCGCATGTTCACGATCATTTTGCTTGCTTTTAAACTTTTATGTTTAGAAAGACTATCAGGCTATGTGGTCTTGTGGAACTTGGGGTCCTCTGGAACACACATAACCTAAACCATTTATGAAAGAGAAATAATATGTTTATAAACACAACATCTATACAGTTTAGCAGTTACTTCATGTTATGTTATCCACACATTATGAATAGTGGATGACAACAATTGTCTTGTTTCAAATGCGTGTGTCTTGTTATACTGTAGCCTGTTTAATAGTAATTAATAAAAAGCAAATTGAGTTAATAAGATTGCATAAATATAACATCCCATAGCCAAGAATTCTAAGTTTTCTCATACTGATTATAAGATTCATCCATGTTGTTACACAAAGCTATGGCATATTTATTTTCATAGCAATAACATATTCCATTGCACGAATGCACCACAGCTTACTTATCTTCTGCCATCAGACTGGGTTGGCACCAGGTTTTTTCTGTTTTGAGCAGTGTTTCTATGAATATTCTTATAAGTAGCCCCTGTTGCACATCTGTGAAAATTCCTGTTACATCTGGGAAAGAAATTGCTGGGTGATACAGCGTGTAAATGTTCAATTTTATGAGATGTTACCATGTCTCCCCCTAAAGTGTCTGTTCCCATTTACGCTTCTACCACCAGTTCATGAGAGTTCCTGTCCTCCATCTTCAACACTATATATTTTTATTTTTATTTTGTTTGTAGAGACGGGGTTTCACCATGTTGGCCAGGATGGTCTCGATCTCTTGACCTCGTGATCCACCCGAGCCATCATATGACCTCGTGAGCCATCATATTAAGTGCACTGGTCTTTAGTGTGCTGGAAAGCATACAACGGAAAGCATGCTACAGATGTTCAATTGGCTGAACATCCACTGATGAGGTGAGGCTCCAAATGCTGACCCTGCTGATGACAGAGGAGGGCTTGAGGTAGGGCAGGGCAGAAGACAAAGGTGGCCTTGGGGGAACTCAGCAGATAGGAGTCCAAGAGAGGTGGTTCCTCCTGGACTTCCACTGCCTGTCAGCCAGACCCCCAATAGGTCCTGAGGCCCAAGTTAGCCCAGGTTATGGGTCCTGAGCAGGTGCCAGAAGCACTGAGCACAGGAGTTCCAGGGCTTCTCAGGAGGTGATTTCCTCTGTTGCTTGGGGGTAGAAGAAGACAGTTCACTGTAACGTTCAGAGAAGGTTTGCCGTATTTCTTTAAGCCTCAGATCCCTTAGAGGCGAGTGGACAATGGAACAGGAAACTCAGAGGCTGGGTCAGCAGAGTCCTCAAAGAGTCCAGGGGCAGCACGCCTTGCTTAGCATATCCAGAGTCCATCGGTACTCCGAAAGGACTCCCTTCAGCCAGGGCCACCGGGAGGAGGGCATGCAGACAGCCATCAGGCAGGTGGTCCCAGCAGGCCCCGGGTGGGGAATAGCCCACTTTTGCTGATCTTGACCTTCCTCCAAGGGCAGAGGCACAGCGTCCTCAGGAAGGGGAGGGGTGTGGGGTAGAGGACAGAAAACCCGAGTCAGCTTGTCTCCAGCGAAGCAGAACAGAGCTTGAAGCTTCCCTGCAGAGTCACAGCCCCAGTAGCTGCTGCGTCAGCTCTTCCTCTCCTAGGAGGAACCCCCCATGGGAACAGGACTTGCTGGTCTGGTCTGGCCTAAGCTCCAGCTGTGGCCTCCAGACGCTGAGTCTGGGCCAAGACTGCTCCTGAGTGCATTGGGGGAGGATGACAGCTTATAGCTGGCCTCTGGGCTGTCCACAGTCTGGCTTGGGGAGAGGCCCTTGCTGGGGCCCGCCCCATCCCTGGGGATGTATATAAGGTGACTTTGCTCCACCCTGGGTATTTTGATGAGTAGGTGGGCCTGCAGCTTCTCTTTCTGGTTTTAGATATGGTCTCTGGGAAAAATCTGGGGTGTTGGGAAAGTCTGAGTTCCCTCAAGTGGTTGCTAGCTCCCTGATAAGAAAAACTAACCAGGACTGGATTGCAGCCGTTGGGAAAGGACTCTGGGGGAGGCCTAGCTTTTGGTGCTATGTGGGTGGTGGTGAAACCCAGGAAACCAGCTTTCAGTGTTCCTCAGGAACGGGTTCTCTGATAAGCACTAAGCTCTGAGCTTGGGTGGGCCCCACTAGCAGAGGAGGCTCCATTAGCTTCTCCTGAAACCCTCTCCTTCAGTCCAAAGGCTGAGCTGAAACCTGAGAAGTCAGGGCACAAGCCAAGGAGCCACGGGGCAGTGGGCCACAGAAAGAGCTGGTGATCCCAGGGATTGTGGATTTCGAGCCGATCCGGCAGGCATTGAGGACCCCCAAGCCCCAAACCCCTGGCACCTACCGCTTTGGACGCCTCCGTCACAACTCCTTCTTCTCCCAGCACCACCCACACCCCCAGCGTGTGACCCACATCCAAGGTACGGCCTGGCTGGTTGGGGTGGCAGCAGAGGGGGTATCACAATTGATCTTGAGAACTGGGAAGGAAGAATCGATGGCAGCCCGTTTCCAGGCTGGGACTCAGAGAGGACGGGGGCCTAGTCAGGATCCCAGAGCTGCCAAGCATCCAAGCCAGGACTGCGCCTTGATGGGCAGGAGAGCAGCATGGGCTCCAAGGGTGGGCGGCAGGTTCCCTGCAGGAGTCCCCTGACTGCTGGGTTCTCCCAGTTTACAAATCAGAGAAAGGGATGTTCTGTCCCGGAGCGGTGCTCTGTTCTCTAACTTAGGCCACATTAGCCACTCAGCCATCCAGCCAGCCACAAATATTTATTGACTGTGAAGTATGGGTCAGGCACTTTTGAAGGCCTTGGGGATACAACAGTGAACAGGACAGACATCGTGGCCGCCCTCCTGGAGCTGACCTCCAGTGGGGAGGGATGGGAGATAGGGAAGGTGTCAAGTGCCCAGGCTGCGGTGGGAAGATTGCTATTTTTCAAAGGTGGTCACAGAAGACATGGCAATTAACATGACATTTGAGCAAAGAACTACACAGGAACTGTGCACACAGCATGGGGAAGGATGTCTCAGGCAGATGGATCAGCAAATACAAAGGCTGGAAGGCAAGAGTGCTCCCTCTCTGTTGGAGGAGCAGCAAGGAAGCAGAAGATTGTCTGGCTGGAGTAAGGTAGGAGGGGGAGAACAGAGAAGACGTCAGGGAGACAGTGGGACCAGATATCCTAGGCATTTGGGCCACTATTGTCACCATTAAGCCACCTCCCTGAGTCCACTGGAGCCCTTGGAAGGTTGAGAGCACAGAGTGACATATTTTAGCAAGGTCATCCTGGCCTCTGTCTTCATTGTGGCTTGGAGCAGGGGCTAGAAATGGAAGACTCCGTGGCTCTAGTCTGGAGATATATAGAAGGTAAAGCCAATAGGACTCAGCGATTGATTAAAAGTGGATTGTGAGAGGAAGAGAAGAGTCAAGGCTGACTGAGAGTTTCGGCCTGAGCACCTGGGAAACTGGAGTGCATGGACTGAGACAGGGAAATCCACAGAAGGACTGGTGCAGGCTGGGGAGGAGTCAGGGATTTGGTCTTGGATATGGGACATAGGTGACGTGAGATGTTTTGTAGACCTCCAGGCAGAGGTACAGGGTGTCCAGTCGGATCTGGAGTTCAGGGCACAGACTCAGTCATGAGAGCCATTCGAGAGTGGGTGTTCCAAGTGGCGGGACTGGGTGGGATCATGAAGGAGTCCATGTAGGTACAGGAGATGAAAACCTGGGGATGGGTCCCTGGGCACCCTGAGATTAAAAAGTTGAGAAGATGAGAAGTCAGCAGAGGAGATGAGGAGAGATAGTGAGGCAGGACAACAGTGAGGGGTCCTGGCACCAAAAGGAAAGTGTTTCAGGGGGTAGAGAGCAGCCCTGCTAAGTACTCACCAGGCCTGGCCTCAAGCCTCCCTATCAATAGCGACGTAAGAATCACCTAGGGTTAGCAAGAAGGGTCCTCACGTGCAAATGGCCCCCACCACCTCCAGGCTGCCCTGCACGCAGCCTTGCACAGGCTGACCAAGAGCAGAAGTTTTCTGCAGAGGGTGTGGCTCCATCTCTCTCCCTGTGATGTGAGCCTGGGCCTCTCCCGTCACAAACTGTGACTTCACGCCCTCACCCCAGCATCCTCATCTTTAAGCTGCCTACCTACCCCTGTGTACTCACATCAGCAATTTGTTGCCCTGTCATAGGAAATCAGAAGGTCCTCAGGACTAGGGGCCCAGAAGCCTAGATTCTTGTCTCAACTCTGCCCAACTCACAGAGTAGCCCTGAGCAGGCCCCTCCCCTGTCCATTCTAAGGTCCCCCTGTGGGTGTGGTGGTCGCTGGTCTGGGTGGTTGCAAGGCCCTCCCAGCTCTGATGATCCATCAGCTTGTGGTTACTGGAAGAGGTGGAGCCAGAATCACCCTGCCCTTCAGCCTCTTCCCAGCCTTCTGGAGCTCTTAAGGTCCACCTAAGCCTCCCTTCCCACAGCCTCTAACCCTTTGCAGATTTCACCGGGAAGCCTGTCTGTGTCATCAGGGACAAATTCTCTCCAGCCCTTTTGCCTGAGTCCACTGTCTTTTCCGGCTGTCAAATGGGGATGCCCACCATCTCTGTCCCCATTGGAGATCCACAGTCTAATCGGAACCCCTGGCTTTCTTCTGGTGGGTACTTGGGACATACCTCCCTCTCTCCTGGGGCTCATGCCTCTCCCAAAGGGCTGCCTCACTTGGGTGGGTGCCCAGAAGGAAAGGGCTATTGCTCTTAGGTCAGTGAGGTTCGTTGGGGCAACCCCACTTTTTCTCTCATTTCCTTGAACAGCCTCATCTCTGTATCACTCCCCACCCAGCAAATCCTAGCCAGCAGAAATGCACCCCTGCTTGGATTTGAGGTGCTTGAGAAGCAGTTACACGCAGAGGGCAAGCAGATGTTGAGCCTGCAGTCATGTGACTTGGCAGCTGTAGGCCGGAATGCTACAGGAAATATTTAGTGGCTTGTGTATTCAGGCATTGGCCAACCAGAACAATCAGCCACAGTGCTGGTGCAGCATTCTGGGGGACTCTGCTCTGCTAAGCCTTACCGTTTCCATGACTGAGGTGCTGGAAGTCAGTTTGGTGGGGACAGGGGAGAGATCCTGGAGAAGGGGCTGGGGCTGCTGGTGCAGAGCAGAGACTTGGAAGGCTGGCTGTGGCTCTCTTTGCTACCCTCTCAGGGGAGTAGTTTGATTTCTTAATAACAGGCCCGTCCGAATCTCCTCAGCTTCAGTCAGCCTCAGGGACCTAAAAGGGGCAAAGCTAGATTAAACCACGTGCATCTTGGCACAGGTAATCAGTTGTTCTCCAACATCTCCTAGAAATGCCACAGGCTAGGACATCAACATCAGCACGCACTAGAAGTAAAGCAACCCCCCACTCCCACACCCCACCCACTGCCTCAACCACCACCCATGTTGTGAATCCAGATCCTTCTCCCTCCAGGGCACTGCCTCCCCCTTTCCCTTTGAGATCCAGGCAGGGAGGCCAGGAAGCAGAGCAGACTCCCCTACCAAGGTCTGGTGCCACAGGGAGGGGAGGAGGGCCCCTGACTTCAGTTGGCAGGACCTTGTCTTCTCCCAGAAGCCTGGAAGAGGGAGTTGAAGGAGCTGGCTTCCCAGGTGGTCTTCTTCACCAAGGAGGATGAGCTGAAGAAGAAAGAGGTGGGTGCAGAACACAGGAGCTAGTCTGGGAAGAGGTAAAACAGATCCATCCCTGTGTAAGGAGATCCCTCCTGAGTCAGTTCAGCCTAGGCCGGGTGACGGGGGGAACTGATTAATACAAACATCAGGGGAAAGGTCACAGGAGGGAGACAGCACACTTAGGTGGAGAAACGCAAGCAGGGGTTTTAGAACAGGCGGCACTCGGGGGCCTTCTTTATCTAAGTGAGATGTTCACAAGGGGACTGGGGAGTTGTGAGCAGAGGCACCCAGCACAGCAGATGGAAAGCTGGCAAAGGCAGGGCACAATCAGAGACTGGGCGATAAGTGGGCAGCAATGGGAAAGGTGAGGGGGCCGACTGAATGTGGAAAGGAGCAGCTTGTTCTTAATCTCCAAATCTTTTAGTGTCTAGTCACATAAGGAACAGAGAATCTCAAAGGTTTTCAAACATGATGGGGGTGACCCCATGGGTGCCACCTGGTGATAAAACAGTAAAGTCAACTGAAAGACAGCTCGAAGGTGACTAGAATTGCTCTTAGGACAGTCTCTGGTCCTGTCCCTTGTCTCAGGCAACCAGAGTGGGCAGGCAGAAGCCTGGCATCTCATTCCTGCTCACAGTTAACTCAGTGCAGCACTCAGGACAACTCAGCTAAGCTGTCTGGGTCTCAGTTTTTCTATCTTTAAAATGGGGAGAAGGATACTACCAGTCTTAACTGGAATTACAAGAGCAGGAGACCCCAGGCCTCTCTGGGACAGACCTGGGGGCAGCTGAGCTGGGAATTAAGGTAGGCGGTGGGCCCTTGGTACAGGATGCTCTTTTCAGCTCTCTGATGGCTGTGGGAAGGGCAGCAGGGAGGACCTGCCTGGGAGGAAGAATGAGAATCAGCTTCGGGCATCCAGCGATTGACCCTCCATTACTGAGTTCCAGGGGGGAGAGCTCTTGCTAGTTTAAGCATGAGAGCTGATAGTGGGAGGGCTGGCTGCTGGAGAGAGGGCTGGGGATGCCCAAGGAGGGGTCTAGGGCAGGTGGGGATGGGGGGCAGACCTAGATGAGACCCTAAGACCCTGGCAACACTGTGCTGCTGGGATTTGGGGAGCACAGTGCCCTGGAATTGTGACCTGGCCTCCTCCTCCTCTCCTCCCCTCAGCCCTCTTCTTCCCCTCTTGCTGACTACCTGGAGTCTCTGGCCACTTTTGTCCCAGCAGAAGGAGGAGCCTCTGAGGGAGCAGGGGGCAAAGTACTCATCGGAGACTGGGAGGCTCATTCCCGCTTCCACCCGGGCTGTCAGCCGCCACACCTCCCACCAGAGCCAGAGGAGCCAGTCTTCAAGCAGAGATGAAGGAGTCGGGGCCTTCCTCCTGCAGGATCAGGGGCTGCTGGTGAGGCCCTGGTTCTGCTCCTAGGCTTCTGGCTCTCCAAATCAGGAGTCTTACGAACCGCTTTAGGGCAAGGCCCCTCTCAGGGATACTGGCTCCTAGGACTGTTAAGACCAGAAAACTCCAGCCCCCGGGAGTCAGCAGCTGGGGCTATGACCCCTCTGCCTCTAGGTTTCCATATGAGTCCTCCCCCATCTCTGGGCCCTGGTTCTGTGATCTATCCACTGGAAGCATGAATGCCTTGTCGTCGAGGGTCCCTTCCAGCTGTCACATTTCACGCGTTAGTGAAGGGAGCTGCAATGGTGGGTGAAGAAGGAGTTCCTGCCCACCACAGCAGGCCGCACCAGCCTGGTGTGCACACTCGGAGAGGGGCCTGGCCTATGCTTCAGTGAGCGCAGAGCCCGCCTCCTCTATGCTCATGTTTCCCTATCGAGGCCTGAGATAAGTCCATGCCTTATCCCGGTGGGTTAAGGTATCAGGGGTCCCTGTGAAAATGCACGATGTCCTCCAAGAAAGGCCAGAGGTAGAGCTAGCATCCAGCCACCTTCCTTGTGACCAGCGCTGCCAGGCACACACTCCTGCTGAAAGCTTGCCACAGTGCAGCAAAGTGGATAGAGCAGATAGGGCCTGGCACCCCCATGCCACGGATGGGAAGGCTGAGACCTTGCCAAGTGATAGTCCATGGGCCAGGTCCCCTGAGAAGGAGCAGCATAGTCAGGACTAAGGTGCTTTCTCCACTATAGGGCAGCCTCACCTCGCCTGGAATTAGGTTCTCAGGTCCTGTGGGGAGGGGGCACAGGGCAGGTAAGTTGGACTCGGAGAATGGAGAATGGCCCAGGGGCAGGTCAAGGAGGGTCAGCACAGCGGGTGTGCACCTGAGGGCCAGGGTGGGCCCCTAAGCAGGCAGCGGCCTGGGGAGAGGCCCAGCCCAGATTCCATTCTGCTGAGGATGAGGCCGACCTGCTGGGGACTGACGGGCCCCTCCAGGTCCTGGGGTGATGGACCGCCAAGAGCTGAGAGGGCCTCACTTTCCTAGGACTCCAGGGGTTCCATATTTCACCTCGGGCCCCAACTCCAGCCTGCCATAGCTACAGCCACCAGCATCAATCTGGCCTAGGGAGCCCCCGTAGCCCATCTGAGACAGAGCTGGGCCTTTTTCTGATGCTACCTGACTGAAGAACACAAGGGAAAATAAGCCCGGAAGTAGCAAAGATGTCAAAGGCCGAGAATGCCGCGAGGAGCCAAGTGTCCCCACTGCTCTGTGGGAGGGAGCCCTGTGCTGGGCAGTTTGCAGGACCTGCCTGTGCTGCCCCTCAGGCTGCTTGCTGGGCTTCCCCCACCCTTCCAACATCTCCAGACTCCAGGACTTTTGGGGGTGGGCGTGCGTGGGGTTCCTGAAATCCCCACACCAAGGCCCTAGCACGTGGGATTTGGGGTGTCTCTGAGGAGCGACTGGCCAGCTCTGCCCTTGGCTTCCCTGTGTGGGGCCCGAGGGAATAACCAGCCGATCAGGCTGCAGGGATGTGGGGTCCACAGAGCTGACAGCTGAGGCCACATTCTGCCACCAACTTCCCGCTAGCGTCCCCTCTCAGGGCCTCGGATTCCCCACCTGTCCAGCAGGAAGGTTTAGAACCTTCCTCCAGGACTGTTGTGAGAGAAATCCCTCTGCTAAGCACAAAGTCCAATGTGAGAAGAGGCAGGGACCCTTGTGGGAGCACGTTTAGCCCAGCACGCACCTCTGGGAGCCCACTTTGGGGGAAGGGGCCCCTTGGTGCCCTCCAAACCTACATTTGCCTGTACTCCTGGCTGGAACATGCTGGCCTCCTGCTCACAGGTCCTGGAGCTCCTGTGTCAGATCCTGGAAACAGACTCCCTGAGCGCAATCCCGTTCTGGCTGCTCTATGCTCTGCCCAAAGGTGAGGACACAGCCTGACAGCACTGTCTCAGTGGAGGCTCCGAAGGTCCTACCCTTGATCTCTGGTTCTGCAGGACTCAAATGTCACTCTGCTCCCACCCTGGAGGGGCCCTGCCATGGGGCCTCTCCTCCTCCATTTTGGAGCCCCCAACTAGCCCTTCCCAGCTAGATGGTGTCTCTGCTTCCTCCTCTCCCATTCCTCAGCAGGATTTCCTTACCCCTGCTCCTTGGAGGAGACTCCCTTTCATGCTGACCCCAGGCCTCGGCACCTGGGAGGGAGAAATCTAAAGACTGTACTTAGTAGACACAGCCCCTCACACACCGCAGTGGGAGACCCACAAACACACAGGTGCAAGTATACACAGGGATACACACATGTATACACACAAACACATGAATACACACACGGGCGCATAGGGACAGTGGGTGGAGGGGCATCTGAGTAGAAGGGTGAGGAGTGATGAGAGCCAGGAAGTTAGCTGAAGAAGATTTCCTGGATAGGAGGGAGGAGGGAGGAGGAGGAGGAAGGAGGAGGAAGGAAGGTAGATTCCGGGTAGACTTCCCAGAGTGGGCCAGGGGATATGGTGGGCAGGAGGGCCAGCTGGGGCTGAGAACAAGGTACACATATGCTCATGTGGCAGGACAGGGATGTGGAAGGGTTGGGGGCTCTGCACACGAGGGCCAGGAGAGAAGGGGGAGCTCTCCTGAGGGGACCTGAGGACAGAAGGTGGGATGCTTAGAGAAAGCTGCCCTGGATCACAGGGCTGAGCAAGAGCTGGAGGCTCTGCTTCTGCCCCTGAACCCCCCTGCAGAGACAAGAAGGGGGCTGGGGACTGAGAACTCTGACCCCGGGCTCTGCTTTCAGAAAAAGACCTGGCTCTGGGACTCCTGCAGACAGCGGTGGCTCAGCTCCTTCCGCAGCCCCTAGTCTCCATCCCTACAGAAAAGCTCCTAAACCAGCTCCAAGAAATGCAGGAACCTCCTCAAGAGAAGCAAGAGCCACCCTGCAGGTGGGCCCCCACCCCTCCCCTGCCCTTCTGCAGCCTTCCATCCTCCCAGGTGAGGCCAGTGGGACCTGGAGAAAGAAGCGTGGCGCTGGCCAGGGCCCGGGCTGACTGAGCCTGTCTGGGAGACCTTCCAGTGCTACCCAAAGTCAGACCACCACGGACTGCCAGAGGTGGGGAGAACCTGAGGGGCCACCAGTGTCAGTTTAACCAGATAGGGCTGGATTAGCCACACCTAGCTCTTCAGAAGCTCTTTGGTCTATGGGAAGACGTGAGTAAAGAGGAAATGCTAACACAAGGCAGTGCCTTTATACCAGTACTAAGTGCCCTGATGGCTGGAGGAGGAAGATTACCAACTGGGGGAGGCCTCACAAAGCAGGTGAGTGGAGCCTGAGAGTCAGCAAGGCCACACTGAGCTGCGATAAGTTTGCCTGACACCGCTGGGTGCTTCACATTTTTCTAGTCCATCCAACAACCCACTGAGGCAGTATTCGTTTCATTTTACAAATGGGAAAACTGAGGCTCAGGAACAATTGAATGGCCTTCCCAAAGTAACCTGGCTGGTCAACAGAAGGGCTGGGATTCGGACTCGGGCCCGTCTGACTCCCAAGCCCAGCAGCACTCAGCTTTGCCCTGGGAGCTTGTTAAAAAAGCAGACCCCCGGCCCAGCGTGGTGGCTCATGTAATCCAAGCACTTTGGAGGCCAAGGCGGGCGGATCACCTGAGGTCGGGAGTTCAAGACCAGCCTGACCAACATGGTGAAACCCGTCTTTAAAAATAATAATAATTTAAAAAAATGCAGACCCCTAGAGATTCTAATGTAGCAGGCTGGGGGTGAAGCAGGGGGTCTGTATTTTTAATAGTCACCTATTTCCAGCAGAGTTTGGGGAACACTGATAGGAGGGGTAGGATCTGATTGAGCAAATAAAAGCATGGGAAAAATCATCCCAGACAATGGGACCAGCCGGGGTGAAGGCATGGAAATCAGGAAGGTGTATCCACTTGGGGAATGCCAAGTTTGGGGTGTCTGGAGCATGGGTGAGCTTGGCGAGAAGAAGCAGGGGTAGGGACTGAACTGAGATTTCTTGAAGGCGTGGGTTCTTGCATGGCCTTGGACCTGGTGTTCCCTTCCACTCAGAGAGGAGAGGAGGAATGCTGAGGAAGACGGGCTTCACTGCCACCTTGGGCAAACCACCTCCCGGCTGCGAAAGTCAGCTTCATCCATCTCTCAAAAGACCTCTCCCAGAGTTGTAGGGAGGGAAAGTAACATCAGGCGCATAAAAAGGCATGGGGAGGTGTAAAGCCCAATACAAGACAGAAGAGTATGTTTCATACTGTAATTCCATCAAGACGCAGGGTTCTTGTCTTGTCCCTCAAAAGGAACAAGGAAACCAGTGGGGTGAATGAGTGAGGGCTGGGGGAGGGCTGGTGCAGAGTCCATCCCTTGTTGCTCCAGAGACAAGAGGACCTTGGTTCCCAGTGGAACTAACTGCAGACAGCAGGGCCACGGTTATCTGGGTCTGGCCTGGGGTGACACAGGAAGGCCACCTGGGTGCTAGCCATGGACAGATGTTTTCTGGTCCTCCAGGAGGGGTGGCTCTTGCCTCTCCCTGGAGCAGACAGCTGCCTGCACCTGCTCTGCCTTCCCCACCTCTCCATCTATCCTGCCACCCACAGGGGTAGGTTTCCAGCATAACCTTTCCAGCCCCTCCTTTTGTGTTTGGTTACAGTCAATCCCCGAAGAAAACGAAAATACCACCTTTTTCAAAAAGTGAAAAACCAGGTAAGATTCCAAGTAGTGGGTCATTCGGGGGGCTCACCAAGGCCCACTGTGGCTGGATTTCTCAGGAGATTTCAGTCAACGTGGAGATGAGTCCCTGCCCAGGGAAGCTGCTCACTTCACCTATTCATTCATTCATTAACAAATACTTATTGAGCACCCACAACGTGCTGAGCTCTGGGGATCATTGAGGAAGAATTCAGACAACTTCCTGATGTCACAGAACTTACATCCGAGTGAGGAGGCATACAGACAACAAATAAAAACACCTGGGGATGAGTGGGGACAGATACTGTAAGGAGAACAAGCAGGGTTCTGTGGTCGGTAGTGAGAAGGACTGGCAGGTGGGGAGAGGGCTCCTAGAGCTGAATGGCAGAAAAGATCCAGCCCTGCCCAAGTCTAGGAAGAGTCAACTAGTAAAGCTCCCACCTCTTGGTGCGCTGGTGGAAAAGCAAGCAGACCACGGTGGCCAGGGCCTTCTTCGGGGGACGGTGGTAAGGGAGGGATGAGACAGGTGGGAGAAGCCGGCCTGCGGTAAAGGCCAGGTGTGTGCATGTGTGGTTAAGAGGGTTATGAGCAGGGTGGGGGGGCCCCCTCTGTGTGCAGCATGGACTATGGGAGACAAGAAGGGGTGAGGGAGACCGCTGCAGTCATCTCGGTGCCTTAGACTAGAGTAGGGGATGGGGCGCGGCAGGCTGGAGGGGAGAGAAGAGGAAAGACATCCTTGATGTATCTTATTCTCCCTAATTAGACCATTAAGGGTCCAGAGTGCCTGGCAGAGAGGCACAGAATAGGCACCTCATTGATATTTGTTACTTGGATGTTGAAAGAAGAGAGGTTGGATTCCATTCGGAGAAGGGAATCGCTCCGTTCCTCTCAGGTCAGATTCCCTCCACCATTGCCAGCAGAGCTGAGAGCAGAAGCTGCAGTTGACTCAGACCTATCTCTCAGCACTCACACATCCACCGGCAGCTCCCAGGTAGCAGCCCCGCCTTCCCAGTCCTCTCCTGCCTGTTGTCTCTCCCCCAGTAGAGAACACTGGAGAAGCTCAAGTTCTCCAGATGCATTCAAGCCAGAACACAGAGGAGAAGACGTCGAAGCCAAGGGCAGAGAGCTGTAGAGCCCTAACACCTGCCCCTGCCTTGCCCAAGAGCAGCCCCAAGGGTTCAGGGGTGTTCCTTTCTCCACCACCTTCACAGCAGCACCTGATCCCCTACTGTGAAAAACCTACTAAATAAAACCCTGTCTTCCCTGGGAGAGGGCAGTTCCACTTTCCTAGCAATGGGAGGCCTGTGCTTGGGGTCACTGATTCCAGGAGAGAGATGGGCTGCATGGAGCCATCCCCACTCCCCACTCCCATGGGAAAGCCCAAGTGCTACCTCCACGTGGGACTTCCCTGGTTCTTTTATGTTCTGGAGAACTGAAGGGCAGATGGCAGTTGGGGCATCCTGAGAAAGGGATTCTGCCCTTCCTAGAGCCGAGACACACAGGACTCTGAGTATGGTAGAGCAGAGGTCAGAGACCATGCAGGCCTCCTTAGAATAATCACTGTTGACAATTATTGAGTTTCTACTTTTTGTGTGTGCTGGCCACAGAGGCAGGCCTCAGGTAAAAGCTGGTGATGAGCACAATGATGAACAATGTGAATTGTTCTATGTGCTTTATACTCAGTACATACCTACACACAGGCAGATGAAACAACTTGTCCAAAGTCCTACAGTAAATGAGTGGCAGAGCCAGGACCCAAAGCCTGGATGTCTGGCTCCAGAACCCTGCTCCTAAAAACCGTATTCTGGCAGGGCACGGTGGCTCAGGCCTGTAACCCCGGCACTTTGGGAGGCTAAAGCAGGCAGATCACCTGAGGTCAGGAGTTCAAGACAAGCCTGGCCAACATGGCGAAACCCCATCTCTACTAAAAATACAAAAATTAGTCAGGCATGATGGTGGATGCCTGTAATCACAGCTACTCAGGAGGCTGAGGCAGGAGAATCACTTGAACCTGGGAGGCAGAGGTTGCAGTGAGCCAAGATCGTGCTAGTGTACTCCAGCTTGGGCAACAGAGTGAGACTGTCTCAGAATTTAAAACAAAAAACTGCATTCTACCATCTTACAGTGACTCTAGCCAAAAGCTGTGATTTAATTTCTGAAAAGCGTAAGATCTAGAGAAGACTCTCTGGAAAGTCCAATGTCTTCCATGACATTTCTGCAAATTCCCTGGAAAATTGGGGTGGGGAAGAGGCATAGGGGATTTGTAAGGTCATGGCCCCTGCAGCTCTGAGCTGCTATTTTACTGGCTTAGTTGATGAAGTCAGTGGACTTAGTTCGATGGACTGTGGCTCCATGCTGTACTTGCAACACCACTCTACCTAACACTCATTCAGATCAATTTAGTCCCCCGGGTTTTCCCAAATACCCCATTCACACAAAACTTTTCTGTGCCACAGGCTTCAATCAAGATTAGTGGATGGATGGAGATTTGCTATTAATCAAGTAAACAGCTTCACGTTCAACATTGAGCCAGCTTGTTTTTAAAGCTCCTTGGCCATCTTCTACTGGGGTTGTCTCCCCAGCAGCAGCGCATGTAATAACAGTGCAGCCATGTTCAAGAAAGTCTCTAGGCCCTGCTCCCCAAGGTGCTACCTGTCCTCTTGGGTATCCGGGTGATTTCTCATGGGTGTCAGGATGCCATTGCCGCTTTCTGGTCACTCCTAAGTTTTCTCTGCTTCCAGGACCTGGAAGTTCTCTTCTCCCTTTCCCCTGCTCCTCTCCTTGAAGCATTGAGACAGATTTTCCCTTTCATCTTTTCCCTGAAGGGTCTAGGTCCTTCTTGGGACCCAGTCTCCTTAACCATGGAGGTAGCCATTGTTTTTGGCTGTCCAGGAATGTGAAATCTAGCACCGTCCAACCAGAGCCCCCCATCCCTTGGCACAGTGAAGCAGCCTCGTTGTTATTAGCCTCAGGGTAATACCTGAGGTTTGTTGTCTCACAGCCAAGAAAATCAAAGATGCAGACACACAGAGTCAGGTTAAGAGTAGAAGTTTTAACAGGTGAAAGAGAAGAGCTCTCTGCTGCAGACAGCAGTCTCTGAGAAATAGGTTGCTGGTTCCATGGTGAAATGCAGGGAGTTTTATAGATGAGCTTGAGGAAGTGGTGTCTTATTTACATAGGGTGGGAATTAGTTGGACCAGATGTGCCATTTGCATAGGGCGCAAAAAGCTGGTTAGGACTTAGGTGTGCCATTTGCATAGGGTGGGAATTTCTGGCCACCCTCACTCTAATCTTTTATTATGCAGGCAGGTCCTCTGCCTGGCCTGCGCCATGTTGCCTATTCCTTTACTGTACACGTGGTAACAATAAAAGCAAAGATGGAGCCTCCATGTTGGACATAGCTGGCTCCCAGGTAGCCCTTTTCTATTGGTACAGCTGCCAACATTCACCTGTGCAAGTTTCTAGCCTCCTTATTTATGCCTGTAGCTTGATTTTTCAGGCTCTCTTCGTTAGAAAAAAAATAATTTCTTGGGCTGCTTTTTGTTTAAAGGAAGGCTCTGCCAAGGACTCTTTAACCCTCACTATCTGCCTAAATAATTTCTTTCTACCTCCTGTATCAATAGGACTGGTCAGGGATACGACAAACATTTAACCCAAGCTGGGCCAATCACAGCCTGTCCTTGGAAATGTTTTTTGCGGGGGGAAGGAAAGTTTGAGTTTCAGAGGATCCATCATTGTTCTATGTGGACAAAGTCCTGGACACAGTCACACCTGAGGCTCCTGATTCTTCCCCATCCTTCCCCACATGTGAGGCAATAAAATTTCTTCTTCATCCAATGGTTGATTTTTATGTGTACTTTTTTTTAACATAAAATTTACCATCTTAACCATTTTAAAATACACGGTTCCGTGGCATGAAGTACATTCACATCACTGTGCCACCATCACTCCCATCTGTCAACACAACTCTTTTCATCTTGCAAAGCTAACACTCCATGCCCATTAAACAATAACTCCCCATTCTCTCCTCTCCCAGTTCCTGTCAACACCATTTTACTCTGTCTCTATGGAATTGACTACTCTAGGTACCTCACTTAAGTGGAATCATACAGTATTTGTCCTTCTGTGACTGGCTGATTTCACCTAGCATAATGTTCTCACTCTTCAGCCATGTTGCAGTATATGTCAGAATTTCCTTCCTTTTTTTTTGAGACAGAATTTCGCTCTTGTTGCCCAGACTGGAGTGCAATGAGCAATCTCAGCTCACTGCAACCTCTGCCTCCCAGGTTCAAGCGGTTCTTCTGCCTCAGCCTCCTAAGTAGCTGGGATTACAGGCATGTGCACCGTGCCTGGCTAATTTTGTAGTTTTAGTAGAGATGGGGTTTTGCCATGTTGGTCAGGCTGGTCTTGAACTCCTAACGTCAGGTGACCCACCCACCTCGGCTTCCCAAAGTACTGGGATTACAAGCGTGAGTCACCACGCCCGGCCAATTTCCTTCCTTTTTAAGCCTAAATGATATTCCCTTGTATGAATATACCACCTTTTGTTTATCCATTCATCCACTGATGGACACTTGGGTCGTTTCTACTTTTTGTCTACTGTGAATAATGCTGCTATGAGAATGAGTGTACAAAAGTAAGTGATTTTTGTGTCATGTGTGATGAAAAGGATCCACAATAATCTCAGGTCTTGTAGCTGGTAAGCCGAGGTTTCAGAATTGAAATCCAGATTCACTAGACTCCGGAGTCCTGGCTCTGACTGACAAGAGGCCTTGGTTTCTGAACTTGAACCATTCCCATACCCCTATCAGGAATTTTGTTATACCTGCCTTTTTTTTTTGAGACAGATTCCCATTCTGTTGTCCAGGTTTCAGTGCAACTCACTGCAGTCTCACACTCCTGAACTCAAACAATTCTCCTATCTGAGCCTCCTCAGTACCTGGGACTACAGGCACGTACCACCATGCCTGGCTAATTTTTGAATTTTTGTGTAGAGACAGGGTCACCCTATGCTGCCCAGGCTAGTCTTTAACTTCTGGGCTCATGTGATCTGCCTACCTCCACCTCCTAAAGTGGTAGGATTACAGGTGTGAGCCACTACACCCAGCCTTGTTACAACTGTTTACCACCTATACTCTTCCTTAATGTTTATTTAAATTTACCTTTCTTTTTTTGCTTAAATAAATATATGTATTAGTCCACTCTCACACTACTATAAAGAACTACCTGAGACTGTGTAATTTATAAAGAAAAGAGTTTTCATTGACTTATGGTTCCACAAGCTATACAGGAGGCATGGCTGGGGAGGCCTTAGGAAATTTACAATCATGGTAGAAGGGCGAAAGGGAAGCAAGCACGTCTTCACATCATGGCAGGAGAGAAACAGAGTGAAGGGGGAGGGGCTATACAGTTTCAAACAACTGGTTCATGAGAACTCATTATCACAAGAACAGCAAGAGGGAAATCTGCCTTCATGATCCAATCGCCTCTCGCCAGGTCCCTCCTCCAACATTGAGGAATACAATTCAACATGAGATTTGGGTGAAGACACAAATCTAAACCATATCACTCTGCCCCTGGCCCCTCCCAAATCTCATGTCCTTTTCACATTTCAAAACACAATCATGCCTTCTCAACAGTCCCTCAAAGCCTTAACTTATTCCAGCATTAACTCAAAAGTCCTAAGTCTCACCGGAGACTAAGCAAGTCCCTTCCACTTATGAGCCTGGAAAATAAAAAACAAGTTAGTTACTTTCAAGATACAGTGGAGGTACAGGTAGTGGGTAAATGCTTCCATTCCAAATGGAAGAAATTGGCCAAAACAAAGAGACTACAGGCCCCCATGCAAGTCTGAAACCCAGAAGGGCAGTCATTAAATCTTAAAGCTCCAAAATAATCTCCTTTGACTCCATGTCTCACATCCAGGCTACACTGATACAAGAGGTGGACTCCCATGGCAATGGGCAGATCCACCCCTGTGGCTCTGCAAGGTACAGCCCACTTGGCTGCTTTCACAGTCTGGTGTTGATTGCCTGCAGCTTTTCCAGGTGCATGATGTAAGCTGTCAGTGGATCTGCCATTCTGGGGTCTGGAATATGGTGGCCCTCGTCTCACAGCTCCACTAGGCAGTGCCCCAGTAAGGACTCTGTGTGGGGGCTCCAACCCCACATTTCTCCTCTGGACTGCATTAGTAAAGGTTATCAATGAGGGCTCTGCCCCTACAGCAGACTTCTGCCTGGACATCCAGGAGTTTCCATACATCCTTTTAAATCTAGGCAGAGACTCCCAAGCCTCAATTCTCACCCTATGTGCACCCACAGGGCCAATACCATGTGGAAGCCCACCAAGGCTTCTTATGGCTTGCACCCACTGGAGCAGCAGCCCGAGACATATCTGGGGCCCTTAGTCATGGCTGGAGCTGGAGCGGCTGGGACACAGGGTGCCATGTCCTGAGGATGCACAGAGCAGTGGGGCCGTTGGCCTAACCCATGAAACCATTTTCCCTACTAGGCCTCCAGGCCTGTGACAGGAGGGACTGCCATGAATTCCTCTGAAACTTCTTTGAGACATCTTCCCCATTATCTTGGCTATTAACATTTGGCTCCTCTATTTATGCAAATTTCTGCAGCCTGCTTGAATTTCTTCTAAGAAAATGAGTCTTTCTACCACATGGTCAGGCTGCAAATTTTCCAAACTGCTATGCTCTGCTTTCCTTTTAAATATAAGTTCCAATTTCAGATGATATCTTGGCAAACGCATATGAGTTTATGCTGTTAGAAGGAGCCAGGATACATCTGGAATACTGCTGTTCAGAAATTTCTTCCACCACATACTCTGAATTATTTCTCTCAAGTTCAAAGTTCCACAGACTTCTAGAGCAGGGACACCAGGCTGCCCGTCCCTTTGCTAAAGCATAGCAAGAGTGACCTTTACTACAGATCCCAATAAGTTTCTCATCTCCATCTGAGACCTCCTCAGTCTGGAATTCACTGTCCATATCACTATCAGCATTTTGATCACAACATTCAAATCTCTAGGAAATTCCAAACGTTTCTACGTCTTCCAGCCTTCTTCTGATCCCTTCAAACTGTTCCAACCTCTTCCTGTTACCCAGCTCCAAAGTTTTCAGATATCTTTATAGCAATGCCTCATTTCTCTGGTACCATTTTTTTTGTAGTAGTCTGTTCTCACATTGCTATAAAGAAATACCTGAGACTGGGTAATTTATAAAGAAAAGAGGTTTAATTGGCTCACAGTTCCACAGGCTGTACAGGAAGTTTATGGTATTGGGGGATTTTGGTTCAATAAAGCATCGTCTAGTCATACCGTGGGGTACTGTGTCCTCATTAAAAATGAAGATGTAGTTAAACGTATTTCAGGATGGAAAAGTGTTCTTATTACATTGCTGTGGGGGTGGTAAGAGGGGGATGACATGTATGTGTACAGTATTCATAATATCCACCCAGTGTGTGTGTCTGTGTACAGACACACACAGTGTTGCACATGCACATACCTGGAATGGATAACCAAATTATTAACAGTGGTTGTTGCTAGGTACAATTACAGATTTTTTTCTTTTCAGGTTGTAAAATTTTTCAATAATGAGCATATATTTCTTGCACAAATTTTTTTTCTTTTTTATTTTTAGAGACAGAGTTTCACTCTGTCGCCCAGGCTGGAGTGCAGTGTCATGATCTTGGCTCACTGCAAATGAAGAGGGAGACTCAGTCTTCTCAGATAAACTTCCCCTTTGACTATCACGCTGCATTTCAATAGAAGAAAAGGTGGACCAACTGGCGCCTCCAGTGTTACCTTCCTATAGGTGACAGGCTAGGCCTTGGGGAAACTGTCCAGAAGGCACTATTTTTACTTAAAACAAGATCAAACCAAAACCTTTTCACATCTAAGTCCTAAAACTGTAAACCGGAACCCTTTCGTATGTGATTTCTAAAAGCTACAAACCTAAGATTCTTCCACGGGTAACATCTAAAGTTAAGCCTATATAAAGGCTGAACGTCCCTTTGTTAGACCAGCTTGGCTGATAGGCAACTATACCACCTTGCTCCCAGCTGAATAAACCTTCCTCCTGTATTCGGCGTCCAAGAGATCCATTTCCTGCAGACGCTCCTGCTACGTTTTTGGTGCGTTGGCCAGGAAGCAAGTCTCAGATAGCAGACGGCGGGAAAAAGTCTCTTAGGTGGTTTGCCTAGCCCTGTGGAGCATCCCTGCAGGGGGACTCCTGCTCACTGGGGTGACATCCTGAGAGCGCTCCCAGGCAGGTATTTGCCCGGTGGAAAGGCGTCGCCAGAGCGGAGGAGGGAGGCCCTGCAATGTGGATCCACCCAGTGGCTGAACACCTAGGAGGAACGAGCATTTGGGGAAGTCTGGACCACTGAATTTGATAAGATTGAACCTGGGAAAGTAGCCCACCCCATTTTGGGTGGAAGCATGGCCTGATCACCCATGGGTGCCAGATCGGCACTTTTGAAGGTAGCTCTCTCTGTAACTAACATTGGAAGTGTTTTGCTTATGGTTTTGAATTGGAAGGAGAGAGATTGGATGTGTGTCTGTGTGTATAGATGTGTCCGACCGGACTCATCAGTTGTGAAAGCTATCGGGTCCATTAGGAAGGGCCTCATGCGTCGAGCAATTTGTAAGAATCAGACATGCCGCATAAGGCTGAGAACAGAAGCCTCTGGGAATTGTGAAAGGATTGAAGTGAATGTAAATCGGAGAGTGCTCCGTGCTGCCTCTTGCTAGATGGGAATGGGAACTGCTGTGAGTGAACTAACACTCTCCTAACAGTGGGAATTATTTCTTTGAAGTGTTAATATGAGTCACTCCGATAGACATTCCACCCCTTTTGAAACCATGCTGAAAAATTTCAAGAAGGGATTTAGTGGGAATTATAAAGTAATTATGACACCAGAGAAATTAAGGGTTTTATGTAGAGAAGATTGGCCAGCATTTAGGGTAGATTGGCCCCCAAAGGGGACCCTAGACAGGTTCCTTGTCTCCAAAGTAAGGCATGAGGTTATATACGGCGAGCTAGAACACCTCGATCAATTTCCATACATAGACTCATGGTTGCAGTTACTGTTAAACCCCCTGAAGTGGCTAAGAGAGCAGGCAGCGACTGTTTAGTAGCCAAGGGACAGACTGCTAGAAACCACCATCCCCCTCATCACCAAGACACTCGGAATCTCAAGGTCTGGGCAGATTCAGTGGCAGAGACAACTCCCAAGGTTTCGGTTAAGCCAGCGGCAGAAGAGTTTTTGTCAGTAATGCCTCCTCCTCCTCCTCCTCAAGGACTCCCTGCCCCTGGGCCGGAGGCCTCGGCATCCCCACCAGAGCTGCACACCCCTAAATCCTCCAGAGAAGACAAAAGAGAGCAAGCCCATTCAAAAGTGGGTGAAGGATATGAACAGACCCTTTACAAAAGAAGACATACATGAAGCCAACAAACATATGAAAAATGCTCATCATCACTGGTCATTAGAGAAATGCAAATCAAAACGACATTGAGATACCACCTCACACCAGTTAGAATGGCGATCATTAAAAAATCTGGAGACAACAGATGCTGGAGAGGATGTGGAGAAATAGGAACACTCTTACACTGTTGGTGGGAGTGTGAATTAGTTCAGCCATTGTGGAAGACAGTGTGGCGATTCCTCAAGGACCTAGAAATAGAAATTCCATTTGACCCAGCAATCCCATTACTGGGTATATACCCAAAGGATTATAAATCATTCTACTATAAGGACACATGCACACAAATGTTCATTGCAGCACAGTTTACAATAGCAAAGACCTGGAACCAACCCAAATGCCCATCGATGATAGACTGGACAGGGAAAATGTGGCACATATACACCATGGAATAT
>PVKV010024378.1:0-31527 GCA_004027835.1 Alouatta palliata | reverse complement strand
CATAGGCGTAGGCAAGGACTTCATGACCAAAACAGCAAAAGCATTGGCAACAAAAGCCAAAATAGACAAATGGGACCTAATCAAACTCCACAGCTTCTGCACAGCAAAAGAAACAGTCATTAGAGTGAATCGGCAACCAACAGAATGGGAAAAAATTTTTGCAGTCTACCCATCTGACAAAGGGCTAATATCCAGAATCAACAAACAGATATTTCTTCAGACTTACAAGCATCCAGCAAACATGAAAATGCTCAACATCACTAATCATCTGTAATCATCTGAGAAATGCAAATTAAAGCCACAATGAGGTACCATCTCACACCAGTTATAAGGACTATCATTATAGCCAACAGCTGATGTTGGTGAGGACGTATTGAGAAACAAAGCGTATACACTGTTAGTAGGAATACAAATTAGTACCAACACTATGGAAGACAGTATGGAGACGTCTCAAAGAACTAAAAGTAGAACTACCATTTGACCCATCAATCCCACTGAGGACCTGCTCAAAGGAATAGAAATCGTGCTATCAAAAAGACGCCTGCATTCTGTTTATCACAGCCCTATACACAATAGCGAAGGCATGGAATCACCCTAACTGTCCATCAACAAATGATTGGAGAAAGAAAATATGGTATATATACATCATGGAATACTATGCAGCCCTAAAAACAGAATGAAATCAAGTCTTTTGCAGCAATATGGTTGAAGCTAGAGGCCACCATCCTAAGTGAAATAATTCAGAAACAGAAAGTCAAATAGTACATGTTCTCATTTATAAGTGGGAGCTAAACAAGGGGTAAACATGAACATATAGAGGGAAATAATACATACTGGGGAGGGTGGGGGGGGCAGAGGTAAAAAAATTACCCATTGGGTACAATGTCCAGTGTTCAGGTGATGGGTAGACTAGAAGTGTAAACCTCACCATTACACAATATATCCATGTAACAAACCTCCACATGTACCTCCTGAATCTGTAAGAATAAAACAAATTTAAGGTTAAAAGAAAAAAGTGAAATTTGTTTTAATAATACACTTTAGGCTGGGCATGGTGGCTTATACCTGTAATCCCAGCTTTTTGGGAGGCCGAGGTGGGCGGATCACCTGAGGTCAGGAGTTCAAGACCAGCCTGGCCAACATGGTGAAACCCCGTTTCTACCAAAACTACAAAAAAAATTAGCTGGGCATGGTGGCAGGTGCCTGTAATCCCAGCTACTCAGGAGGCTGAGGTAAGACAATCGCTTGAACCCAGGAAACAGAGGTTGTAGTGAGTCAAGATCACACCACTGCACTCCAGCCTAGGTGACAGAGTGAAACTCCTTTTCAAAATAATAATAATAACAATAATAATAATAATATACTTTAACCCACCGTATATAAAATATCATTTTGATGTGATATCAATATGTAAATTATTAATGAGATATTTTACATTCTCTTTTCTTCTTACTCAGTCTTGAAAATTCAGTGTACATTTAAAACACATGGCAATTTGGAAACTAAATTTTCTTCAGAAATACTTGAGCCATATTCAAAGTTGGTAAAATTTACACTTGAAAACAAAAAAGACTTACAAACCCAAGTTGTTCTAAACAGACTTAAAAGTTTTTCATAACTGAATGGAGTGTTTTTTTTTTTTAACTTGAAATTCAATTCCTAAAAATGAAGTCAACTTTAAAATTCAGTTTCTTCGCCTCACTACCCACATTGCAAACGTGCAATAGCCACAAGTGACTCACGGCTACCACAATGGGCAGTACCAGTTTAGAACAAGAACTGTCAACTCTTTTCTGTAAAGGGCTAAAGAGCAAATATTTTAGGCTTTGCAAGCCATAGATTTCCCTGCCCAAGAGGATTCTGCTTGAGGGATCCAATAAATCTTTAAGAAGGTCACCTCTAAGCTGGGATTTTAAAGATGAGCAGGATTTCAAATGCATAAATATAGGAGGTGCAGGAAAGGGCATTCCACACAGAGACCTAAGCATGGGCAAAATGATAGAAGTGTGAACAACTATGGTACTTCTAGGGAAAGGAATCAGCATGCAGGATGAGAGGGCTGGAAGGAGGGAAGGCCATGGGCTGTTCCCCCAGAGGCATTCTCCAACTTTTCTGCCCTGCAGGGACCTGACCACTATAGAGGCATCGTGCATGCTCTTTCGTCCTCTGTGTTCCAAAGGGTTTGGCCACAGGGACTCTAGCTTGAGATCAGAGTACAAGAGCAGAGACAGGTGGGCATTTATCCCCAGTTCTCTCCCTGCTTCTTGGCTGTTCCGGCAATGACAGCTCCATAGTTAATAGCTCCTGTCTTCTGTGACTCCAAGCTCCCTCCAGGGTTCAGGTTCATCCCGGTTTTCCTGTCCTCTCAGCCTTAGGAGCGGTAACCACTTTGCTGCGGCTAATTCCTAAGTGTTTCACCATCCCTGATCGGTTCCTCTCACCCCAGTCACCACTTTGTAAATAATCTGTAAATTCTCTTCAGTTAAACCCTTGGAGGAGACCATTTGTTTTCTGCTAGCCTCTCACTGACTCGGATAGATTGAAGCCACATCATTGAGGGTCTTACATGCCAGGCTATAAAGTTTGACCTGTATTCAGCAGACAGTACAGAGCATCAAGGCTCTTAGCATAGAGTTGTACGGGTTGTGCATTACGCAACTATACAAGGAAGTGCTGGTTCTAAATAGAGACAGAGAGAGATGATTAAAGAAAATAAGAAGAGGGCTTGGGAGGCGGTTCAAGGAGAGAATCAGCATAACCATGTCATCAGTAGCTAACAGTATGTCATAGGCACACAGTACCAGCACTGGGAAGAGTAAGGGTGGTCTGGTCCATTTTAGAGACTATCACAGTACTTAGCTCTGAGTTAAACAGCTCACATTCTGTCCTACGTTCCAGAGCCACTCTCTGCAGCAAACAGTGCCTATTCACTGCAGGATCCTCCATGACTTCTGGCTTAGAAGCCAGTTGTAGCTCAAAGTTCTTCAGCAAACATTTTTCCACTTTATCATTTTCTAATATTAGTGTGTGCTGGTTCTGGAAACCAGATAACCAAGTATATATAAGAAAGACCACACATTTCCTTCAAAATATCAAACCCAAGTCCTCTGTAAAGTCATATTGTATAGCAGTGCTCCCCAAATTTGTTCACATCATGGTATTCTGAGAATATAATCGTACTGCACACACACTAAGTAGATGGACAAAGGTGCTCCCAGCCAGAGGTGACCAGTATAGAGGCTTTGGCTTCCCCAGACCTTGGTCAGCTTCCGTAAGGCACATTGGCCACACACTTGACACATAGAGCTCCAACTCCATCTGCACAAGAGTCTCATCCTCGTGGGACTCTCTCATGAACTATCAATGACCTCAGGCAGGCCCTGGTCCCCTTTAATATTTGACCCAAAGCCATCATGTTGGCTCATGCCTGTAATCCTAATGGTTTGGGAGGCTGAGATGAGAGGATCACTTGAGGCCAGGAGTTCAAGGACCAGCCTGAACAAAACAGTAAGACCCTGTCTCTACTAAAAATACAAAAATTAGCTGGGCATGGTGGCACGTGCCTGTAGTCCCAGCTACTCGGGAGGCTGAGGCAGGTGAATTGCTTGAACCCAGGAGGCGGAGGCTGCGGTGAGCCGAGATCGCGCCATTGCACTCCAGCCTGGGTAACAAGAGCGAAACTCCGTCTCAAAAAAAAAAAAAATTTTTTTTAATTTAAAAATTAGCTGGGTGTAGTGGCATGCCCTGTAGTCTCAGCTACTCAGGAGGCTAAGGCAGGAGAAGCACTCAAGCCCAAGAGTTTGAGGCTGCAGTGAGCTATGACTGTGCCACTACACTCCAGTCTGGGCCACATAGGGAGACCCCCATGTCTTAAAAATAAAAAAAAAATTTAAACCGTATGACCCAATTACATGCACATAACTCCTCTCTTGATTCTCTGAAGTCACAGCTAGGGTCACAGCTAGCCCATATTTACCCTTTGCACAAATTAGAGAAAGGTGCCCTTGCCCTAGATGGACATTGCCCAGCACCAGCGTACGACATCCACCAGCCATCATTAAGAATATTCAAAAACTCATGGGATTATAAAATAAAGAAGAAGTGACAGCACTCAATGCTTGGTCTTACAAAATGCCCTTAGTCACGCTTGGGGCATTGGGGCCCACATCAAGGCTGCCTCCTTACCTTGCTGGGAACCTTTCTAGCTCTCCTGTGAGTCACTCTGTCCTCATGACTCTTTAGCTGGGAAAGTGACTGTCGTGTTCTATGGTGATATGTTTCCAACCTCCAATGTTGTACTGAGACTTCACATCTATCTTGGTGATACCCGATATCTCGTGGAAGTTTGACCAGTTTTGTGATTTTTCTATCTTGAAGTTTCTACTATTACTTCTGTATCTGGGCTGCCATTAGCCAGTTTAATCCCATTAATCCAACAGCACAACCCACTAACCATAATGTAGTATCAGTGCCCTTATCAATATCGATCCCTTGCCTTCAAAGACTGGCAATAGAAGAAGACTAGAAGGAGAAGACTAGAAGTTCAAGTTTCAACGTCTAGGCACCCCTCTCTTTATGGAGTGTCTAGCTTCTTGGCCAACCTGAATCTGGGCCTGATTTTATTAGTAAATCAACAGAGAATTTTAGTTTTTACTTTGTGTAAAGTAAGCAAAAGAGGTTCTCCCATGAGTCAAATACACATGCCCTCACACTAGGATTGAAGTTGTTAACATGAATGTTGACCCGTTACATCTTTTATTTATATACATCTATGTTCTCCCCTGTGACCTTGATAAGTCCAGTTGTTGGGCAGTTGAGCTCTGCAGTTAATGGCCCAAAATGGATAGAGGACTCATCCTCAAAGTCAAGACATGGCAAGGGATGAATGTTTCTTTCAAATATGAGGAAGGCTAACACGATTTAAAATCAAAGCTCTTCTGTTCTTTGCCAGATACGAATGACCTGCCTGTGAGGAGTTTTTTTTTAAAAAAAGAGAATCTGAATGAAGTACACCTGCGTCATTCGATGTTTATTGTGGACACTTAGTCTGTTAGGTCAGTGAGTGAGCGCAAAAACCTGGCAAACTGAAGGGTCATTGTCAACCAACGGAACGAAACAAAAGGAGGAAGAAAGTTAAGTAGTTTTGGTCTGAGACATGCGGCACAGTCTCCTTCCTAGAGCTGCTTGGAAACCTTTCTCCCTTTTCCTCTTGCCAGAGACTTAGGGGCCCTTGGACATATTCACAGTTGACTGATGCTACACTCTAAATCCTCACCTGAGGAGCAGTGTCTCCCTCTACAGGCAGCACAGCAGAAACACAAGGAAGGCCCCACTCCACAGCAGTGCCCCCGTAACTGACATTTCCCTGTGCCTCTCAGCCAGCACGTTGTGATGATGACTCATTGCTCTGCTGCTGATTCATTCACAGGTCAGGGAATACAAAGCGACCGCCAGACAATGTGTGGGCCTGGAACTTGTTCATCTTTCTTTACCTTTTTGCATTGGTCTCTAATACAGGTAACATGTTTTACACATCCATGTCAGTGTGGCCCCAGCACAACCAGAAAACACCAACGAATGAGATTTTCCACATTCTATAGGACTCTGCAAGCACCCTCTTGTTTTAGTTAAAACTCTCCAAGATTGCTTGTCCCATGTGATGATGGTTAAATTGGAAAGTGGTAGGCCAGGCACAGTGCTCATGCCTTACACTTTGGGAGGCCGAGGTGCGTGGATCACCTGAGGTCTGGCCAACATGGTGAAATCTTGTCTTTACTAAAAATTTAAAAATTAGCTGGGCATGGTGGCACATACCTGTAGTCCCAGCTACTCAGAAGGCTGAGGTAGGAGGATCACTTGAACCTGGGAGGCAGAGGTTGCAATGACCCGAGATTGTGCCACTGCACTCTAGCCAGGATGACAGACTGAGATTCTGTCTCAAAAACAATTTTTTTGAATTTTAAAAATTAACAAAATAAAAAATTGGGAAGTGGTGGTAAATTGTACTACCTCCCTGCCCTCACACCATTACAAACTACTCAGGAGGGTTGAAAACAAGCTTGCATTTTCAAAAAGGATATGGCAATCTGATTTCAAGTCATCTTGTGAACAATCAAGGAGAAGAAATAAACATAAGGAAAGAAACACACCAGAGAGAAATGATTCTTGCAGCTGATTAACTTAGATGTTTCAGCAGACTTCCCAGGAGAGTCTCTCTCTCTCAATTTCTCATAAGAATTCCTTAGAAGAAGCCAGAACCAATGATTTAGCCTCCCTTTTACACCATCCTTCTTGTCGCCCATCTGTATACTGACCTCCTTTCCCCAACTGTTGTTAAATCCAAAGCAACATTATTCCAGGAAGTGCTGTCACCACCCGTGAGAGTAGGCAGACATGAAGAGTTGCTGCATATCTGCTTTGCAGCATAGCTTTCTTCATTTGTGAAAGCTCAAAGTCAGAGTTCTAAGTTCATAGGTGGAAGAATTTAATGCTTCCCAGCATCAAAGTACACTCCCCAGGCCACAGGGAGGAGCATAAAGTGTTTCTAAATTGTTAGGTCTCTATTAAAGAATGTTATGTGTTTCAATACAGAGTTGAAGACGATACAAACTTATAGGTGAATTAAATTTAGAAGACAAAATGTTGACAAACTTCTTCAGCTAAAATAATGCAACATTTATTCTCTTCTCATCACATAAATAAGAAGCAAGCTGCATGTTAAAAATATATATGTGTATGAGGCCAGGCACAGTGGCTCACAGAGGCCTGTCATCCCTGCGCTTTAGGAGGCCAACATAGAAGGATCACTTGAGGCCAGGAGTCCGAGACCAGCCTGGACAGCACGGGGAGACCCCATCTCTACAAAACATAAAATATATATGAGTTGTTCAAACACATAAATAAATGAGATAATGTTGAGGCAATAGGGCTCATGCTGATAGCTATCAAGAAATCACAGAAGTAATTAACTTGGAAAAAACATGAGTGATCAATTATAAATGCGACCATGCCTAGTTTTATCATTCATGTTATCTTTTTCATACTTTTCACACGAGCAAGACAAAGTCATGATCAGCTCTCTGATAGCAAACACCAGCATGTGTATCATCAAACCCATTTTCCCTACATCCTAGGCACACACCTACATATTCATTCCCCAGCTTCCTTTTCAAGGAGTGTCACATCCAGGCCCTTAAGACTTCTCACAAAATCCTCTTGTGCTTTCTGTCTTCTATATCTGCTGGACAGATGCAAAGGATCCCAGAGAGAGGGAAAAAGAGTATCTGAAGCCTCGGGGAAAAATAAATCACTAGATGGGAGAAGCCTGTGTCTCTTAATTACTGCAGAGGGAAGAGCTAACCACACCAACCTGCATTGTCCTGTGACACGCAGAAGCAGACCTTTGTGGATTTAAGCCACTGAAATCTTGAAGTTAAACAAACATTACTTAAGTTCACTTTCCTGAACTAATTCAGTCTTACACTGTATTCTTTCCTTTTACTTCAGAAATTGAGCAACTATGGACAATTTATTTATTTTTTCCATAGTTAGAACACACTTTAGCTCTTTGTCAATATTACGTGACTTTCTTCTGTGTCAAAAAAACTTGCCAGCAGATCAATAAGCCAGAATCATGCAATCATCTCTTATACAGTCCTTTAGACAATCGTGCTATCTCACAGTGCTAAAATGGAATAAAATGCATAAAATCCAAATATTAACTCATTGAGGGAAATTTTTTTAATAGTCTTGGATTCCTTCTTTTTAATAATTCCATGATGGCCAGGTATGGTGGTACACATACCCTGTAATCCTAGCACTTTGGGAGGCCAAGGAGGGTGGATCACCTGAGGCCAGGAGTTAGAGATCAGCCTGGCCAACTGGCCAAAACCCCGTCTCTACTAAAGATGCAAAAATTAGCCTGATGTGGTCTTGTGTGGCTGTAATCCCAGCTACTCAGGAGGCCGAGATGGGAGAATTGCTTGCCAGAAGGCAGAGGTTGCAGTGAGCCGAGATTGCGCCACTGCACTCCAGCCTGGATGACAGAGCAAGACTCTGTCTCAAAACAACAACAATAAAATAATAATAATTATAATTCTAAGATGGCCATTTCATGAAAAAAATAGAATTTGTCTTCCTGTAATATATATTACCGTCAATAAACATCCCCAAATTTGCACACAGGAAATCATTGTTAATGCCTAATGCATAAGAAAAGAAACTAAAGAAACCTTCAAAACACTTTTTCTTAAAAGAAATAATTTTGACATTTTTGACACCTGTCTTTATGCTATCTGACTAATAAAATTATGAGAATTACCTGGACTAGGCCGGGCACGGTGGCTCACTCCTGTAATCCCAACATTTTGGGAGGCTGAAGCAGATGGATCACCTGAGGTCAGAAGACCAGCCTGGCCAACATGGTGAAACCCTGCCTCTACTAAAAATACAAAATCAGCCGGGTGTGATGGCGCACACCTGTAGTCCCAGCTACTCGGGAGGCTGAGACAGGAGAATCACTTGAACCCAGGAGGCAGAGGTTGCAGTGAGCCGAGGTCGAGTCACTGCACCTCAGCCTGGGCAAGATAGAGCAAGACTCTGTGTCAGGAAAAAAAAAAAAAAAAAAAAAAAGGAATTACCTGGACTAAATCAAGTCCAATTACCTGGACTAAATCAATTAATACAAGTCAAAATGCTTAAAGAGAAAGGGACACAGTCTTTGTCATCTACAGACTTCCACCAATCCAAGGCAAAAAAACAAAAATGAAATAAGCAAAGTGTGCATTTTCCAAGAAGAATCAACTTGGTGTAAGAGGGTAATAACAGTGGCATCAACAAAAACATGTTTGGCGTCATTATTTTTTTCTTTGAGTTTTTGTTCTATCTTTATATGTAAGGAAGTTTTATTGGACCATCCCCCTGAAGAGAAACAACTAAACTGAAATAAAGCTTAAAGATATCTTTGTTTATTTAAAAGGTCCTATAATAATGTTATTATTGTGTGTTCGTGGTTTTACATGTACGTTTCCATCCATGTTCCTGGATCATAACTCCAGTAGCTCTTGGTGCAATGCTGGAGCGCTTTAGGGCTCAGAAGCAGGCCTGCGAAAACAGAATCTCTCTCTGATCCTCTCCCACCTCCTTGCACCTGCTTTTCTTTTTCCTCAAGTGAGGAATCAAATCTTCCTCTGTCTTTCTATGTTGGCGCTGGCCATAAAGGAATTCTCTGACCTACGTTGTCTGATTGTGGGACATACGACCCTCATTTCAAAAGCAATCTTGTTCCATACCCTAAAAGAAGGAGTCCTACACAGAGGGGCCAAAAGGAATCTGGACAGACAGGCCTTACTGGGCTTCCCCTCTCAGACTATGAGTATTAGACCACACCCTTTTTATCCAGTCACATTTCTACACAGTTGTCAGTCATGCCTATTCAATAATGTGTCCATGAAAGGCCTAAGCAAGAGACCAGGGTTCAGAGAGCTTCTGGATAGCTGAACACATGGAGGTTCCTAAAAGGTCGCCTGTCCAGGGAGGGCATGGAAGCTCCATGCCTCTTCTCCCCTACCTTGTCTTTGTCTCTCTTCCTCTGTAGCATTTCTAATATCTTTTATAACAAACCAGTGAAAGTAAGTGTTTCCCTGGGTTATTTGACCCACTTCAGCAAATTAATTGAACCCAAAGAGGGAGCTATGGAAACCTCAACTTGAAGCTGGTTGGTCAGAAATTCTGAAGGCCTGGAGTTGCAACTGACCTCTGAAGTAGGGGCAGTCTTGTGGGAATGAATCTTCAACCTGTGGGATCTGATACTATCTCCAGGTAAACCCCAGCAGAATTGTAGAATTTATTGCTTGCTTAGTGGCGGGAAGAACGCCTCCACCCCAACTTGGTCACAGACATCTTCTGTGTTAGTTGTTGTTGAGAGAGAGAATAGAAAAAGCACTTTCAGTTTGAGTGTGTTTTTTTCCACAGAGGTCCTTATTGTCTATAATTCATGAAGTAACTTAATGTTGTTATACATTATATTTGTTACACTTTCTTTTAAAACTCCCCATGCTAATTTTTCTCTTACAGTCAATATTTTGACTATTTCATGCTTAATAATTTCTTTGTTTTCCTTTTCTTCTTTAGTCCCCTTTTGAATTTCCATAATTTTTTTTTCTAAAGTTCATTGTTTACTAGGTTTTTCTGCCTGGCTAGGACTTGTAAATAGCAAATACTTTCAGTTTTTATTTTAAAGTATCTTTATTTCATCCTGACTGAAATAATATTTGTAGCTGGGTATAGGTTCCTAGATTGAATAATTTCCCCTTAGCACTCTGAATACACTAACAAGGCCATTATCCTTGTTTTTAATGAGGAAACTGCTCTTAGTGGGTAAGTTCACCTCCAAAGTCAGACTGGGTCCAACCCGATTCCACCACTCACTTGCTATGTGACTTTGAGCAAAGTCTCCAATCTTTCTGTGACTCAGTTTTCCTATCTGTAAAATGGGGAGAAATCTAAAGCATAGTGCATTGAGTTAAAGAGTCATACATGTGTAGCGTCTGAGACATAAAAAGCATTTAGTATTATTCCTATTTATTCGCTCAGGATGAGATGCCTTCCTGTGTTTGAATTGTTGTTACATTGCTCCCAGAAAACATCTTGATTCGATCATCTTGATTAGATGATTTTTCCCAGAAAAATACAGATTAGATCTGAATAGATGCAGCCAGTAAGTGCTGTTCCCACCGAGACCCCAAAATATCCGGTAAACCAACAGACTGGGAGCAGATCTTCGCAGTGAAAACAGAGTTCACTGAGCGACAACACAGACACGAGGCTGTAGAGGAAGGAAGCTGGGAACCCAGCGCAGGCTGAGTGCCAGGACAGTTCCCGGCCCGGAACGTCTCCTAGGGAAGGGGTGAGTAAAGAGACAGTGGGGCAGTCCACTCTCCTCACATATTTCTGGGATCCCCACTAGAAGAGATCCTATGACCCCCATAGAAAGTTGAATCGGCAGGAAGATCTGCCCAGAGAGTAGGTAGAGACAGCTCCGGTTTGCAGGGAACCCAGGGGGTTTTGTGTGCATGACAGTTGCAGAGACAGGTGGCTATAGGCACCCAACCCCCAGGGCTCCCCATCTGACCTCAGCTTACCAGTGGGCCGAGAGAGAGCAGGACTATCTTTCCTGCGCTGGGGCGCACATGTTCTGCAGGACCCCCTGCACGCAGCCCCTCCCGGGGCCCCTCTCTGGTTGTTGCTGCAGGAGTGTGTGCACAGTGCTCCTCCGCTGCCCAGCCTGAGTTTTCTGCTAGCGACCCCGCCTGAATGCTTTCCAGGCAGCTTGGGAGTATTTCGGATCCGCCAGCACAGCTGGTGTCTGACCCCGAGGGGCCGAAAGACAGAGCCCAATGCCGCGAGGCTGCAGCACACAGCTCAGGAGTGCTAGGTCAGCACGGGATGAGGCATGCCTCTCTCCGCAGGCCCTCTCAGGGGAGGGTGTGGTCTGTCTGCAAGCCTTAGCCTCTGCGGAAGAGTCCCACAGCTCTGAACATCTAACAGAGGAAACGTAAGTGCAGCTCCAGTGATTGGAGGGGGCTTCCCTAAGGCCGAGAAGAGGACTTGTCGAAAGGATCATCTCTCTCCTCTGAACTATGGGGCATGGCTGCGAATACAAAAGACAAGAGTCAGCGCTAAGAGCCTGCCGCCATTACTCTTAAGCGCCATCTATTGGTTTGCAGTCAAAATTACAATGCCAAAAATATTCTGCCACTACACAGGGCCTGTAAAACCCAGAGCAAGAATCTAGCCACAAATAAACATCCCATGCAGAGCCTTGGCCCTCTGAAAGTACCAGAAATGAAGCCGATTGACCATATTCAACATACACCACACTTAAACCCTCAGGGAAATGAATAATATAAAAACAAAAAGACAAAGGAACACTAGCCCTCTCAGAAGAGTCAGCATAAGAACTCTGGCAATTCAAAAAGTCAAAATGTCCCCTTACCTTCAAACAAGCACACAAGCTCCCCAGAAATGTCTGACATGACAGTCATAGAATTCAGAATCTGGACGACAAAGAAGCTCATCACGATTCAAGATACAGTAGAAACCCAATCCAAGGAATCTAGTAAAACAACCCAAGAGTTGAAAGACAAAATAGCCATTTTTAAAAAGAACCAGACTGAACTGGAGTTGAAAAATTCACTAAAAAATGTTCATAATAGAGTTGGAAGCATTAACAGAGGAATAGATCAAGCTGTGGAATCTCAGAGCTCAAAAACTGATTCTTCAATCAGACAAAACTAAAGAAAAATGTTTAAAAAGTATACAAATCTTTAGAGAAGGATGGCATAATGTAGGACTCATTGGCATTCCTGAGAGAGAAAAAGAGAGAGTAAGCAGCCTGGAAAACACATTTGAGGACACATTCCATGGAAAGTTTTCTAATCTTGCTAGAGAGGTTGAGATGCAAATTCAAGAAATACAGAGACACTCTGTGAGATACAAGATCCCTAAGGCATGCTATCATATTCACCAAGGTCAGCATTGAAAAATCTTAAAGGCAGCTAGAGAAGAGTCAGGTTACTTACAAAAGGAACCCCATCAGGCTAGCAGTGGACCTCTCAGCAGAAACATCACAAGCCAGAAAAAATTGGGGACCATTTTTATCATCCATAAACAAAAGAAATTCTGACCATGAATTTCCTATCCTGTCAAACTAAGCTTCATGAGCAAAAGAGAAATACAATTATTTCCAGATAAGCAAATGCTAAAGGAATGCATTAGCACTAGATCAGCCTTAAAAGAAGTCTTTAAGGGAGTGGTAAACATGAAAGAACAACACCTGCTACCACAAAAACACACTTAAGCATATAACCCAAAGACACTATAAAGCCACTACACAATCAAGTCTACAAAACACCCAGCTAACAACACAATGACAGGATCAAAATCTACATATCAGTACTAACCTTGAACGTAAATGGCCTAAATGCCCCATTCAAAAGGCATAGACTGGCAAGTTGGAAAAAAGACAAGACTCAAATGTCTGTTGTCTTCAAGAGACTCATCTTACATGTGATGATGTTGAGAGGCTCAAAGTAAAGAGATGGAAAAAGATCTATCATGCAAATGGAAAACAAAAACAGGCAGGAGTTGCTATTCTTGTATCAGATAGACTATAAAACAACAACAATCAACAAGAAGAATAAAGAAGTGCATTACATAATGATGAAGGGTTCAATTCAACAAGAAGACTTAACTATCCTAAACATACATGTGCCTAGCATTGGAGCACACAGATTCATAAAACAAGATCTTCCTGACCTACAAAAAGACTTAGATAACCACACAGTGATAGCAGGAGGCTTCAATACCTCACTGACAGCATTTAACAGATTAACGCAGAAAACTAACCAAGAAATTCTGGACTTAAACTCAACACTTGAACAACTGGACCTAAAAGACATCCACAGAATGCTCCACTCTACAATTATGGAATATAAATTGTTCTCATCTCCACATATAATATATTCTAAGATCAACCATGTGCCCAGCCATTAAGCAAGTCTCAATAAATTCAAAAAAATTGAAATCATACCAAGCACACTCTCTAACTACAGTGCAAGAATAGAAATCAATACCAAGATCTTTCATAACCACACAGATCACACAGAAATTGAACAACTTGTTTTTGAATGACTCTTGGGTAAAGAATGAAATTAAGGCAGAAGTCAAAAAATATATATTTGAAACTAATTAAGACTGACCGAAATCTTTAGGCTATGACTAAAGCAGTGTTAAGAGAAAAGTTTATGTATGGTCCTAAATGCCTACATCAGTAAGTTAGAAAGATCTCAAATTAACAGCCTAACATTGTATCTGAAGAAACTAGAACAAAAAAGAACATACCAACCCCAAAGCTAGCAGAAGAAAAAAAAAAATAACTAAATCAGAAAAGAACTAAACAAAATTGAGGCACAAAAATGCATATCAAAGATCAATAAAACCAAAAGTTGGTTTTTCAAAAGAATAAATAAGATCAATAGACTGCTAATTAGATTAACAAAAAAATTTTCAAAGAAACACAATCCAAAATGATAAAGATGGCATTACAACTGATCCCACGGAAATCTAGAAGATCCTCAGACTATTATGAACACCTCTATGTACACAAATTAGAAAATCTAGAGGAAATGTAAAAATTCCTGGAAACACAACACGCCAAAGTGAACCAGGAAGAAAGCAAAAATCATGGACAGACCAATAACAAGTTCCAAAATTGAATTAGCAATAAAAAAAAATGCCTACTAACCAAAACAAAGCCCCGGATTAGATGAATTCACAACTGAATCCTACCAGATGTACAACAAACTGGTACCAATCCTACTGAAACTATTCCAAAAAATTGAGAAGGGCTTCCTCCTTAACTTATTCTACAAAGCCAGCATCATCCTGATACCAAAATCTGGCAGAAACCCAACAACAAAAAAAGTAACTTCCGGCTAATATCCCTGAGGAAAATAAAAACAAAAATCTCAACAAGATACTAGTAAAGTATATCCAGCAGCACATCAAAAGTTAATTCACCCACCACAAAGTAGGCTTTATTTCTGAGATGCAAGACTGTTTCAACATATGCAAATCAATAAATGTGATTTACCACATAAAACCACATGATCATCTAAATAGGTAGAAACAAAGCTTCTGATAAAATTCAATATCCCTTCATGATAAAAAAAACAAACAAACAAACAAAATGCCTTAACAAACTTAGCATCAAAGGAACATAATCCACAGCCAACATTATACTGAACAGGCAAAAGCTGAAGCCATTCCCCTTGAGAACCAGCACAAGACAAGGATGCCCACCCTCAACACACCTATTCAACATAGTTCTGGAAATCCTGAGCAGAGCAATCAGGCAAGAGAAAGAAATAAAAGGTATCCAAATAGGGGAAGAAGGAATCAGACTATTTCTCTATTATTCTCTTTCTACTATTAAAGATTTAAATGTAATCATATATAGATATGATTCTATACCTAGAAAACCCTAAAGACTCTGCCAAAAGGCTCCTGGAACTGATATACAACTTCAGTAAAGTTTCAGAACACAAAATCAATGCACAAAAATCAGTAGCATTTATACATCAATAACATTCTAGCCAAGAGCCAAATCAAGAACATAATCTCATTTACGATAGCCACACACACAAAAAGAAATACCTAGGAATAAATCTACCCAAAGAGCTGAAAGACCTCTACAAGGAGAACTATACTGCTGAAAGAAATCAGAGATGACACAAATAAATGGAAAAACATCCCATGTTCATGGATTGGAACAATCAATATTATTAAAATGGCCATACTCCCAAGGCAATTTACAGATTCAATATTATTATCAAACAACCAATATCATTTTTCACAAAATTAGAAAAAGCTATCCTAAAATTTATATGGAACCAAAAAAACAGCCTGAATAGCCAAAGCAATCCTATGCAAAAAGAACAAAACCAGAGGCATCACATTACTTGACTTCAAACTATACTACAAGGATACATAACCAAAACAGCATGGCACATAAACCAATGAAACAGAATAGAGAACCCAGAAATAAACCCACACTCTTACAACTACGTGATCTCCAACAAACTCAACAAAAATAAGCAATGAGGAAAAGACTCCCTTTCAATAAATAGTGCCAGGATAACTGGCTATCCATATGCACAAGAATGAAACTAGACCCCTACCTATCACTATATACAAAAATTAACTCGAGATGGATTAAAGATTTAAATGTAAGACCTCAAAATCCTATAAAAAAATCCTGCAAGCAAACCTAGGAAATACCCTTGTCAACATTGGTTTTGGCAAAGAATGTGCAGCTAAGTCTCCAAAAGCAATTGCAACAAAAACAAATGTTAATGAGACTTAATTAAACTAAATAACTTCTGCACACAAGAGGAACTACCAAATACATAAGCAAACAACCTACAGAATGGGAGAAAATATTTGCAAACTATGCATCTAACCAAGGTCAAATATCCAGAATCTATAAGGAACTTAAACAATTGAACAAACAAAAAACAAATAACCTCATTAAAATGTGGGCAAGGACATGAACAGAAACTTCTCAAAAAAAGACTTACAAGCAGCCAAGAAACATATTTTAAAATGTTCATCATTAATCATCAGAGAAATGCAAATCAAAACCACAATGAGATACCATCTTACAACAGTCAGAATGGCTTTTGTTAAAAAGTCTAAAAATAGCAGATGCTGGTGAAGCTGTAGGGAAAAAAAGGAACATTTATACACTGTTGGAGGGAATGTAAGTTGGCCCAGCCACCGTGGAGAGTGGTTTGGAGATTTCTCAAAGAACTAAAAGTTGAGCTACCAATAAACCTAGCAATCCCATTACTTGGTGTATACTCAAAGGAAAATAAATAGTTCTACCAAAAGGACACATGTACCTGTATGTTCATTGCAGCACTACACAGAATAGAAAAAACACGGAATCAACCCAGGTGCCCATCAACAGTGGACTGGATAAAGAAAATGTGGCATATATACAACACAGTGACAAAAAAGAATAAAATCCTGTGAACTAATGCAGAAACAGAATATCAAATATCATTCTTTGTCACTTATAAGTGGGAGCTAAGCATTGGGTACACACAGACATATAATGGGAACGATAGACACTGGAGATTACTAGAATGGGGAGAGAAGGATAGGGGCATGGGTTGAAAAACTACCTATTGCATACTCTGCTCATTACCAGGGTAGTGGCTTCAGTCATACCACAAACTTCAGCATCACACAATATGGTACCTTTGTAACAATCCTGTACATGAACCTGATGATACTAAAATAAAAGTTCAAAAAGTAAAAAGAAAAATCATGATTAACATCTCTTCAAATATTGCCTTTCTTACATTTTTTTCTATGGAAACTCCTAATTAATGTATGATTGCCTTTCTCACTACAATCACCATGCAGCAACCTCTCCTATTTTTTATGTCTTTACTTATATGTGCTGTATTTTAGGTAATTTCCTTAGGACTACTTTCAGTTCACTAATTTTTTCAGTTTTGAGTAATCTGTGGCTTACCCCATTATTTTTTTGTTGTTGTTGATTTTAAAGATGTAGATTTTCAGGTCTTTATTAGTCAGGGTTCTCAGAGAATCAAAACTAATAGAATATACATATACATATATATGGAACTTAATTGAACAAGCAAAAAAACAACCCCATTAAAATGTGGGCAAAGGACATGAACAGACATTTCTCAAAAGATTAACAAGAGGCTAACGAACGTACGAAAAGTGGTCATCATCACTAATCAGCAGAGAAATGCAAACAAAACCACAATGAGATACCACCTCACAACACTCAGAATGGCATTTGTTAAGAAGTCAAAAAACTACAGATGGTGAAGCTGTGAAGAAAAGGTACACGTATACACTGTTGGGGGAAATGTAAATTGGTTCAGCCACTAGATCAATTATATATATAGGCAGAAAGAGGGAAAGAGAGATAATAGGAGGTTTATTATGAAAATTGATTCATGCAATTTTGGTGACTGAGAAGTCTTACATTTGTTTTCTGCAAGCTAGAGAACCAGGAAAGATAATGGTGGAATTCAGTCTGAGTCCAGAGCCTGAGAACTGGATAAATCATCAGTATAACTGCCGGAGTCTGAAGGCTCACGAACCAGGAGCTTTGATGTTCAGGCGCAGAAGATGAGTAATTTAACTCAAGATGAGAGAGAGAATTTAATTTGCCTTTCTCTCTCAGTCTCTTTATTCTTTTTCTTTTCTTTTCTTTTCTTTTTTTTTTTTTTTTTCTTTTTTTTTTAAGATGGCGTGTCACTCTGTCACCCAGGCTGGAGTGCAGTGGCATGATCTTGGCTCACTGCAACCTCCACCTCCTAGATTCAAGGGATTTTCCTGCCTCAGCCTCCCGAGTAGCTGGGACTACAGGCACGTGCCATCACGCCCGGCTAATTTTTGTATTTTTAGTAGAGACAGGGTTTCACCATGTTGGCCAGGCTGGTCTCAAACTCCTGAGCTTATGATCCACCAGCCTTGGCCTCCCAAAATGCTGGGATTACAGGCATGAGCCACCACACCCAGCTGTCTCTTTATTCTATATGAGCCCTCAATGGATTGAATAATCCCTGACCACATGGGAGAGAGCAGATCTTCTTTACTTTGTCTACTGGTTTAAATGCTAATCTCTCCCAGAAACACCCACACAGACACACCTAGACATCATGGTAACATGATTTCTGGGCATTCCTTGGCCCAGTCAAATTGACACATACAATTAATCATCACAAGGCCTATAAATTCTATTTGTTTTATTTTCAAATATGCCTGTTCTTTTCTCACTATTCTGTTATTTCCCTGTGAGTATAGAAGTTTATTTATCTGTTTAATCATTTTAAACATACTTACCCTCTTTTTGAGGATAATTCTATTATCTTAAGTTTTAGGGTGCTAATTCTCCTCCTGTTTCCAATGCTCCCTCATAGTAAACTGCTTCCTTATATAATCTGTAATTTTTCCAGTGAGAAACTCCAGTTCTGGCTTTTTCTATGGGAGTTCCAAGTACCCTAGTATTAAAAATGTTTGCTTTGCTTCTGCTGCATCCTTCGTATTTTTCTGGGATTGAATTTTATTATTACTACTTTTCAGCTTCTAGATTCTCGAGTCCATGCTTAATGTAAATTTAGTTTCTATACCTATGCTTGAAACTTTGGGAACTTATGGGTGGCTTTTTGCCTTGCTGGAGTCCTGGGCAGATGCATGCTTCCTTGAAGAACGATATAAAGACCAAACACACCCACCCTAAAGACTACCTGGTTCCAGTCTTCACCTGACTTAGTAATAGCGCTGAACCTCAGGCATAGTGTACAAATAATCTCCTGACTCAGTCACCCTGTCAAGATTAACTTCTTAGTGAAAAGGGACCAGAAAATTCCACATACCCATACAGAAAAATGGCAATAATAGTTAACACATATACCACATAATATGCACTCTACACTGCTGTAAAGTTTTGCCTATATTATCTCATTTAATCCTTATAGCAATCTTACAAAGTAGGTATAATTATTAATTTCATTTTACAGATAAGGAAATTGAGCCATGGGCAGTTTGGTTTTGGTTGTTTTGTTTTGCCTTTTTATTTTTACATTATGCCTGAGGCTTAGTGGATTATCTTTCTGTTTTTTCCACATTCAATTCTGTGTGTGTACGTGTGTGTTTGTGTGTGTGTGTGTGTGTGTGTATACATATATATATATATATTCTTTTTCTGTACCAGAAAAGGCCTGGGGGAATGGCTGAGGCAGGAGGTAATAAGTGGGGAGGTGGGGCAGGGGGTGCAATTTACCCTAGTACAGTCTGCTCTGTTATCAGTATCCAAAGCGTGCAGTTGAGTTCTGAACACTCTGTTCACTCACAGCCATTAATTGCAAAGGCTCATCTTGCAACATCACGCATTCTTTCTACCCTGATGCCTTTTGAGACTGTACTCGAATTTTTAAAGGCTCATAGACAACCTGTGGCTATCTCTACAGCACATCACCCCTCTGAGCTGAAAGCTCTTTTTTTAATTAATCAAAATAAAAACCATTACAATCAGCTGAAAGCTCTCATAATCTGTAAGACATGAGGTAATCGAAGCAGATAAAAGTGGACATGTGACCCCAAGTCACATCTGAAGCCCTGAGTCTCTTCCCAAATACCTTGTCTTAATGATTAAAAAAAAGAGAATCTTCCTAGGTTCACTAGAATTATTACATATTATGGGAGAAAAAATACTATAACGTATTCATCAAAAACATTTTGCTTGGAAGTTCAAAGAAATGAGTCAAACTGGAAGTTTTTTCTTATCTAACCAGTTTTTATTGTCTATAGCATGTAAAAGGAAATAAAAAAGATAACTGGGAAGAAAATCATTGTTAATTTAACCATCTAGTATTTAAACTGATAGAATTTAAAAATTGATCATACGACCTGCTATGATTTTCTAAACCATTACTCTGGTAGCTGCAAAACCATAGTGAATAGGACAGGTTGTGACACAGCCCAAGGTTTCCCTGCATTCTCCCATCCTAAGCTCCGGGTGACAAAAGTTCATAGCAGCGGACACGGGCCAGACTGGGGAGGGGAAGTAGTCTCCAGTTAGAAAAGGCATCTCCACTAAGAACCACTGCCCCAATCAGAACACAAATGTGGGACCTCTGTTTCCTCTTTGTGTCAGGATGCAGGTTGTTCAACCCTAATGGGCCTCAGGTTCCTCATTTGTGAAATGTGGGCTAACCCAGGTGTTCGTCAGCCACCTTTGTACACCTACAGCAATAGGCCACAATTCCTCCTCCCCTTCCCCTTCCTCTCCTTCTTCTTCTCCTTCTTCTTCTCCTCCTTCTTCCTCCTCTTTGAGACAGGGTCTTGCTCTGTTGCCCAGGCTGGAGTGCAGTGGTTCAATCATGGCTCACTGCAGCCTTGACCTCCAGGGCTCAAGTGACACTCTCGCCTCAGCCTCCCAAGTAGCTGGGACTACAGGCACATGTCACCACACCTGGCTAATTTTTGTATTTTTTATACAGACGGGGTCTTCCTATGTTGCTCAGACTTGTCTTGAACTCCTGGGCTCAAGCAATCCACCAGCCTCAGCCTCCCAAGGTGCTGGGATTACAGGAATATAATCCTCAATATCCAAACTAAGATAGTTTCAGCCCCCACCCAAATACAGCAAGGAATACAGAATGCTGGCTCCCACCTCAAATGTCTACGGGACCTTATGCTTCTCCTGGTGACCTGCTCAGATTTCTGTGATCCACGGACCCTTCAATCCCACTCCCATCTTGCCTCCTGCAGTTTTGTCTTCTCTTCATCGTAACTAGCCCAACACATACGGCAACTCCTTTTTCTTTTAATTTCCAAAAACCACCACAGTGACAGCCTTCTGAATATATCAAACCATATTTTGAAAGCTTAAGAGAAAAGGAGACTTATGGTGATGGGGGTTGGGGGTGCACTCTCACATGGTCTAAATTTGAATTTTAGACATTGCTGTTCTCAAGAGTCCCTCAACCATCTTTGATCATGGAATGTTCTCCCTGGCTGTTTTTCTCTTTGGGTACCCTCACACTTCCATCATGTGGCTCAAAACCAGCTCTCTATTTAAATCTTCCTTCTCCACTCAGCCTTCAGGTTCCCACAGTCTCTAGTCATTTTCATACAGAGCAGTTTCTTCTCTCCACCCCTTACCCTGAACCTTCTGAAACTTACATTCTAACAAAAGAAAGTCATTAAGATGCTTTGAAAATAAAGGGCCAACGATTTCCCCCTATTTCCTAGACCCAACCCTGAACACAGGAGAAGCTGTGACATCAATCTTTATAGGATGACATCTCTAGAAGCAGTTCCATCACTCATCAATGTCTTAAAGGAGAAGAGAGCAGTATAAAGGCTCATTACTCGCCCTCACTCACCGCTGACGACCTGCCTCACCGCGCCGCGCCCTGCCGCTGCCCCGCAGAAATGCTTTGGCTATCCAGTCTTTTGCCAGCTGAGACCGGTGTCCAGGATGCTGGCTCCTCATCTCACTCGGGTTTATGCCAAAGACGTATAATTTGGTGCAGATGCCTGAGCCTTAGTGCTTCAAGGTGTAGACCTTTTAGCCGATGCCGTAGCTGTTACAATGGGGCCAAAGGAAAGAAAAGTGATTATTGAACAGAGCTGGGGAAATTCCAAAGTAACAAAAGATGGTGTGACTGTTGCAAAGTCAATTGACTTACAGAATAAATATAAAAATATTGGCCATAAAATTGTTCAAGATGTGGCCAATAACACAAATGAAGAGGCTGGAGATGGCACTACCACTGCTGCTGTACTGGCATGCTCTGTTGCCAAGGAAGCCTTCAAGAAGATTGGCAAAGGTGCTAAGCCTGTGGAAATCAGGACAGGTGTGATGTTAGCTGTTGATGCTGTAATTGCCGAACGTAAAAAGTAGGCTAAACCTGTTCCACAGGTGGCTACAATTTCTGCAAACGGAGACAAAGAGAATTGGCAATATCATCTCTGCTGCAATGAAAAAGTTTGGAAGAAAGGGTGCCATCACAGTAAAGGATGAAAAAACACTGAATGATGAACTAGAAATTATTGAAAGCATGAAGTTTGGTTGCGGCTATATTTCTCCATACTTTATTAACACATCAAAATGTCAGAAATGTGAATTCCAGGATGCCTATGTTCTATTGAGTGAAAAGAAAATTTCTAGTGTCCAGTCCATTGTACCTGCTCTTGAAATTGCCAATGCTCACCATAAGTCTTTGGTCATAATCACTGAAGACATTGATGGAGAAGCTCTAAGTACACTCGTCTTGAATAGGCTAAAGGTTGGTCTTCAGGTTGTGGCAGTCAAGGCTCCAGGGTTTGGTGACAATAGAAAGAACCAGCTTACCGATATGGCTATTGCTACTGGTGGTGCAGAGTTTGGAGAGGAAGGGTTGACCCTAAATCTTGAAGATGTTTAGCCTCGTGACTTAGAAAAAGCTGGAGAGGTCCATTCTTTTATCTTTTATTTATTTATTTTTTTTTTTTTTGAGACACAATCTTGCTCCATCACCAGTCTCCAGGCTGGAGTGCAGTGGTGCAATCTTGGCTCACTGCAACCTCCGCCTCCTGGATTCAAGCAATTCTCCTGCCTCAGCCTCCCGAGTAGCTGGGACTACAGGCGCACACTACCACAACCAGCTGATTTTTATATTTTTAGTAGAGATGGGGTTTCACCATGTTGGCCAGGATGGTCTCGATCTCTTGACCTGATAATCCGCCTGCCTCGGCCTCCCAAAGTGCTGGGATTACAGGCATGAGCCACCGCGCCCGGCCGGAGACGTCATTCTGACCAAAGATGATGCCATGTGCCTTGACAAGGCTCAAGTTGAAAAATGTATTCAGGAAATCATTGAGCAGTTAGATGTCACAACTGGTGAATATGAAAAGGAAAAAGTGAATGAATGGCTGGCAAAACTTTTAGGTGGTGTGGCTGTGCTGAAGGTTGGTGGGACAAGTGATGCTGAAGTGAATGAAATGAAAGATAGAGTTACAGATGCCCTTAATGCTACAAGAGCTGCTGCTGAAGAAGGCATTGTTTTGGGAGGGGGTTGTGCCATGCTTTGGTGCATTCCAGTCTAGGACTGATTGACTCCAGCTAATGAAGTTCAAAAAATTGGTAGATAAATTATTAAAAGAACACTCAAAATTCCAGCAATGACCTTTGCTAAGAATGCAGGTGTTGAAGGATCTTTGATAGTTAAGAAAATTATGCAAAATTCCTCAGAAGTTGGTTGTGATGCCATGGCCGGAGATTTTGTGAATATGGTAGAAAAAGGAATTATTGACCCAACAAAGGTTGTGAGAACTGCTTTATTGGATGCTGCTGGTGTGGCCTCTCTGTTAACCACAGCAGAAGTTGTAGTCACAGAGATTCCTAAAGAAAAGAAGGACCCTGGGGTGGTATGGGAGGTGGCATGTTCTAACTCCTAGAATAGTGCTTTACCTTTATTAATGAACCGTGACAGGAAGCCCAAGGCAGTGTTCCTCATCAATAACTTCAGAGAAGTCAGTTGGAGAAAATGAAGAAAAGGCTGGCTGATGTTTAAGAAATCACTGGAACCATCAGTTACTGGTTTCAGTTGACAAACTATATAATGGTTTATTGCTGTCATTGTCCATGCCTACAGATAATTTATTTTGTATTTTTGAATAAAGAGACATTTGTACATTCCTGATGTTGGGTACAAGAGCCATGTACCAATGTACTGCTTTCAACTTAAATTACTGAGGCATTTTCACTACTATTCTGTTAAAATCAGGATTCTAGTGCTTGCCACCACCAGATAAGAAGTTAAGCAGCTTTTCTGTGGAGAGTGAGAATAATTACGTACAAAGTAGGGAAATATCCAATTATATGACAACCTTTGTGTAATAAAAATTTGTTTACAGTTAAAAAAAGACTCCTCACTCTCACTATATGAATTATGCTACCCTCTCCTTGTCTCCTTGGAGAATAAAAGACCATCCATTTCCTGTTTTAATTAGCAATGTGTTCCACTCCTGCTGCAGGGAATAGCATCTGTTCTCCAGCTGAGGTGAGGATGACACACATGGATGAGAATATGCCAACTGTTGGGCCTGAACTCAGAAGGTCACTGTAGTTGCTATTGTTTCTGACTGATACTATACCCCATCTTCCTCCTTTTGGAAATAGTGATTTTTTAAAAAACAAAAAATTGAAGTAAATCCTCTATCTTTTGGAGAGCTTTAAGCTCTCCTACAGATTCCCATTGCACTCGGAAGATAATCCAACGTCTTTATCACCAAAACCGATAAGCCCTAATTTCTAGCTCTTTCCTGCTTCTCCACCCACATCTCCTATTACTCTCCCTCTAGTTTACAATACTGCAGCCATCCTGGCCTCCCTTCAGTTCATTAATTCCAGAAATACGTAGTGAGCATCAGCTATGTGCCAGGTCATGTTTTGGACTCTGAGGGTGCATCAGTGAACAAAATAATCAAGCTCTTTCTCACCCAAAGGACTTTGCAGCTGCTATTTCCTCTTCCTGGAACACATTTACTCAGAGTCTAGCAAAGTTGGGCTCCTCCTCATCTTTTAAGTTTAAGCTCAAATGTTAACTCCTCGGAAAAGACTTCCTCGGTCACATTTCCTGGAGTAGTACTCACTCCCTTAGACACTGTGTATTTCATTGTCCCTCTCTGGTCTCAGTTGCACTTATCATTTATGTATTTATCTACTTATTTAATTTTAAATTTTTACTTACTAATCATCTGTCTTTCCCAACTAGAATGTAAGCTCTGAGAGAGCAGGAACTTGGTCTGTTATGCTCTCACCATATCCCTAGCACCTGGAATAGTGTCACATTGTAGGCTCTTGGTAATTCGCAAATGAATGAGAGAATAGAAGAAACTGTAACTACTTTTGCTTGAGGATGCATCCCTTACCTGATGTGGTCCTCATCAAGTTGACAATAATGGTGTGTACCCTGCTGCCTTTGGGTAGAGGTAGGCATGTGAACCAACTTGGGACAAGTCTTGCTACGGTTTGGCTCTGTGTCCCGACCCAAATCTCGTGTGTACTTGTAATCCCCATATGTCAGGAAAGGGGCTTGGTGGGAGGTGACTGGATCATGGGGGTGGATTTTCCCCTTACTGTTCTCATGATAGTGAGTGAGTTCTCACAAAATCTGATGGTTTAAAAGTATGCCATAATCAACCCAAATGCCCATCAATAATAGACTGGGTAAAGCAAATGTGGTACATATATATCATAGAATAGTATGCAGCCATAAAAAGGAATGAGATCATGTCCTTTGCAGGTACATGGATGAAGCTGAAAGTCATTATGCTCAGCAAACTGATGCAGGGACAGAAAACCAAACACCGAATATTCTCACTTAAAAGTGGGAGCTGAACAATGAGAACACATGGACACAGGGAGGGCAACAACACTCACTGGGGCCTGTTGTGGGAGGGCAGCGGAGAGAGCATTAGGGAGAAGAGCTAATACTGGGCTTAATACCTAGGTAATGGGTTGATAGGTGCAGTAAACCACCATGGCACACATTTACCTATGTAATAAACCTACACATCCTGCACATATGCCTCAGAAATTAAAAATAAAATAAATAATAAAATAAGTGTGGCACTTCCTTCTTTGCTCCTGTTCTCTCCTTCTCCACCATGGTAAGATGCATCTTGCTTGACTGTAAGTTTCCTGAGGCCTCCCCAGCTATGCGGAACTGTGGGTCAATTAAACCTGTTTTCTTGATAAATTGCCCAGCGTCAGGTAGTTCTTTACAGCAGTGTGATAATGGACTAATACAATTATGAACCTACATTCTTTTGGATACAGTGATTAGTCCAAGGATTGTGCACAGGTCCAAGCCAGGCCAATTTGGTGCACTTCAACAAAAGTTACAAAATAGAAAGCTAAAATAAGAAATTCTCTTGGCTCACAAACTTTAAGGATATGTATGCAGGGCCACGGGTAGCCACCATCTTCTTTTGAAATAGAGTCTGTCAAGGGTAGACAAACGTGAGATTAAAACTTCAAGTGAGGCTGGGCTAAAAGATGAAGCTAGAAAGAGCACCTTGCTAACTTCAGTTCAACCTGGTTTCAAGGCTTGCTTGAAGCTAGTATCCCAGTTCAATGAGTCACTACATTTCTATTTTTGCTCAAGCCAGATCGAGTTGGGTTCCTGTACCATGCAACTAAGAGTCCTGACTATGAGTATGTGCTTCACACAGGTAACCTTTCTGCTCCTCTCTGCCAAAGAAAAGACTAAAGCAACACCAAGCAACAGCCATGGCATTTGGCTCTGCCATTCTGGAGTGCAGTTTGAAAACTGAGCTTCAGAGAGGACAGTTACAAGTCTACTTCCTGTTTCAGAGCAGCTACATGCTATTGGAGAGGTCCCGCCACGGCTCCCTTTCTTTCACTCCTCAGTAAGCAACAAGGAGCGGGGCTGGTGGTCAATGGAGGGTAATTTTTCTTTCTCCCACCCCAGAGCCCCTCTGAAAAAAGATCCTTTGTTCCAGATCAGATCATCAATAGCACTGGTAATGGCTATGACCCTTCCTTCCCTTCTGCGAACCCCACTCCTCTTTCCTGATGTCCAGGTCCAGATGAGAGGCAAATTGAAATCTTATGCCAAAACACAGACCTGTGGCTGGCTTCCTTATTCTACTCCTTTATGAAAAGAGAAAAGCAATGATATCAGTAGGGTTGTTGTGCCTGGATGGTTGCAAAACAAAACGTTTTCTGCCAAGGTCAGAGTCAGAACAATTCACAATGGGTACTTTAAAGCTCAAAAGAAAACCTAAGCAAAGGCAGCAAAATGTTCAGCCAAAACCAGGCAAGAGAGGTGAAGTCCTTCTCTCTCCACTTAGCACTTGACAGGCCACCTAGCTTCTCATTCTAATTCATCCTTTTCTTGAATATGCTTATAACCTGTCAGGGATCTATTCCTTTCCTTTAAACTTCCTCACTTGGGGACATTTCCTTCCAGAATTCTCATCTTCTCCCCATGTCTTCCTTTAAGTCCAGGGTTCATCAGAAAGAAAGGCCTCTTCACATGCAGTGAAGCCATTCCTGTTCATAAACTTTATTTCTGTTGCTAAGACTCAGGGCCAAGAAAATACTGAAATTGAGGAGCTTCTAAAGTCTAACCAGTTCTCAGAACCCAGTAGTGAAGAGAAGACAGAGTCAAAATGTATTGTTGTTTTAAGCCACCCGGTTGTGATCATTTGTTGTGGCAACCGTAGGAAACTAATGAACTAGCCCGTGTCACGCCTGCTCTGTGCTTAAACCTGCGCTATGTGCTCTGCACTCCTTATTCATGGCAATAACACCCTGACGAGGGAGATACTGTTATTCTTGTTTAACAGACGAAGGGCCTAAATGCCTTGTCCAAGGTCTGCCGAGGAGAGAGCGGAGCCTGAATTCAAATTCAAGTCTAACCAATTCTGAAGCCCATGCTTTCTCCACCATGCCACTATGTCTGTATTTAATAAAATGCTTGTTTTCAAATAATTAAAGAATAGGATCTGGCCAGGTGTGGTGGCTCATGCCTGTAATCCCAGCACTTTGGGAGGCCGAGGCAGGCTGATCATTCGAGGTCAGGAGTTCAAGACCAGCCTAGCCAACATGGTGAAACCCTGTCTCTACTGAAAATACAAAAATTAGCTGGGTGTGGTGGTGGACACCTGTAATCCCAGCTGCTCGAGAAGCTGAGGCAGGAGAATCACTTGAACCCAGGAGGTGGAAGTTTCAGTGAGCCTAGATGGCTCCTCTGCACTGCAGCCTGGGTGACAGAGAGACCCTGTCTCAGAAAAATAAAAAGAATAGTCTCTAATTCTGACTCTCTGATTCCTCTGATTTCCAGTTTCTAGCATATTTGACATCCAGAACATTTCATTTCTTAACACTTCTTCCTATCTTATATGACACAATTACTTTCAGTAATAATCATAAAATGAAATGAATGCATTTCATGTATGGACTGAAATTTGCATTTACCAAATGATTGAACTTCACAGTCTACATGTTTCTTTTTTTACTACACACACACATACCACACACACACACACACACACAATTTACCATCTTAGTCAATTTCAACTGCACAGTTTAATAGTGTTAACAAGATTCACACAGATGTACAACAGATCTCCAGAACTTTTTCATCTTGCAAAACTCAGTCTCTATATCCATTGAACAATTCCTCATTTCCTGCTTTCCCCAGCCTGGGTAACCACCATTCTACTTTTTGTTTCTAAGAATTTGACCACTGTAGATAACCTCATTTAAGTGGAATCATATAGCATTTATCTTTTTGTGATTGGCTTATTTCATGTATGTGAAATTAAAAAAAAAAATTGAAGCCAACAAATATTTTATTAAAACTAATGTGTTTCATGCCACTGAACTGTACACTTAAAAATGGCTAAAATAGTAACTTTCACGTATATTTCATCACAGTAAAACAAAACAAAATGGAAGACTGGGCGTGGTGGCTCATGCCTGTAACCTTGGGAGGCTGAGGTGGGCAGATCACAAGGTCAAGAGATCAAGACCATCCTGGCCAACATAGTGAAACCCTGTCTCTACTAAAAATACAAAAATTAGCTGGGCATGGTGGCGCGTACCTGTAGTCCCAGCAACTCAGGAGGCTGAGGCAGGAAAATCGCTTGAACCCAGGAGGTGGAGGTTGCAGTGAGCTGAGATCACGCCACTGCACTCCAGCCTGGTGACCGGGTGAGACTCCGTCTCAAAAAAAAACAGGAAAGAAACTCTCAACACTAACTATAGCAACTAGACCAATTAGAACAAAAAATTATTTCTCATGGGAGGGTGCTTTATCATTGACATAGTTTAGGATTGCTGGCACATGGTAATATTAAAAAGCACACTAAATTTAATCAATTTAATTATAATTGTGTTTATATTCTCGGCCAGCAGTTCACCTCCTTCTTACCCAGCCTCCAGGACTGACTGCTCCCCTCCCTGGGCACAACACTACTGCAAAATATGCCAAAAGCAGGATTTGACAGCTTTACCACAAGGCCGTCCAGCAATGTGGGCTCCCATGCTCACGTATTTAAATTAAAGTGAGGTTTTTCAATAACTGTCGTAGTTTGTTCAGGTTGCTGTAACAAAATATCATAAAGTAGGTAGTTTCTAAACAATTAGCATTTATTTCTCACAGTTCTGGAGGCTGAGAAGTCCAAGATCAAGGAGCCAGCAGATTTGGTATCCGGTGAGTCTGTTCCCTGTTGCACTCTCATATGGTGGAAGGGGCTAGCTAGCTCTCTGAGTGTCTTCATAAGTGCATTATGCCCTCACTGCCCAAAGACACTCCTTTGGGTTAGAACTGCAGCATATGAATTTGGGGGGTAGAAACATTCAGACTATAATAATAACCACAGGACATTCATCTCCAAGTTCCTATATTTCTGATGCACGCTGCCTTAGAACCACAGAAACCATGGCCACTTTAATTGCATTAGGGAGCTCCCTTAGGAATAAACTTATTTCACCATCAGAGTCACCAGAAAAGAAGTGATACGAGGTGAGGTTAGACAGTTCTCCTTCAGGCAAACAAAAATATTGATTTCTTTTTCCCATGAAAAGACTCTTTTCATTTAACTCATTGAACTATTAGGAGAACAAAAACAGAACTGACCACTTTGCCAATCCCCAGGTCTTCACTGAATGACTCTTCAGAAGGACTTTGTTATCATGGTCCCAGGCAGTGTTTTTATATCTCTCTCTGTCTTTTCAGAGTGGAGAGTACAGACAGTGGAGAGTGAAGAACTGTCCCCAGAATATCTCCTCTGAACAGAAACAAGAGACCAGGTTGCTGCAAGGCCACAGCCTCTTATTAACAGGTTTAGCTAAGATGGGAACCATTTCTTCCTGGAAACCGAGGTGATGGAAAGACCCATCTCATTCTAAGCTAGGGATGGAGTATCTTGACCTCACTCTGCTAATCCGCCCTATCTTCAAACTATGGTCTCGCTGTGTGGTCTTAGGCAAATCACTTGGCCTCCACAAAGCTCCATCAACTCATCTGTAAAACGAAGATAAAAATAACCTCCCTCGCCGGGCGTGGTGGCTCACGCCTGTAATCCAAGCACCTTGGAGGCCAAGGCAGGCGGATCACCTGAGGTCGGGAGTTCAAGACCAGCCTGACCAACATGGTGAAACTCCGTCTTAAAAAAAAAAAAAAAAAAAACCACTCACAAGTCTACTGTATTTGAAAAAACAGGCAATGTGTTTTGCATTCAAGAAATATTTATTCCGAGTCCCCATCCCCCTTTTCTTCATACTTGCTGCATACTCCAAAACCAGTATTTCCAAACACTTCTTTCTGCTCCACAAAAGCTGTGTCTGTAAAACCGTTCAGTGTCCTTCTTCCACCTGTAATGCCCTCCTTGAGAACAGGGACTCCCCACAGTCTCTTGGTTGTGACAGGTGAATTCTATGGAAAGGCTCCAGAATACATGGAGAATGTCAAAAAGGAGGCTTTAAGAACATGAAAATAACACTGAGTATATATAGCACACACACTCTTCATAATGGAGAACCTATAAACTGAGCGTCATCTCAAGACAGAGCACAGGGTCCTTGTATATTTCACACCAAGAAGGAGAGGAAGTCTTGGAAATTACATCAAGGCAGACTTGTGCTAGAACAAGTTCAGGGAGATGTCAAGGACTTTCGGAATCTCTGTGCTCTTTCATCTCCTACAAATGGACCTCCAGTGGCCTCATTCACTGAGCCCCGGATTGGCCTCCAGAGAGAGGCTATATAAGGGATGAAGAATCTTGAAGGGACTCTGCCAATTCTACTAAGCAGTCACTTCATCAAGGATGTGCTGGGTTTTAATATGGATCTAGTTGCCATGGTACACATAGCAGGTACTCGAGTATTTGCAGAATACATGAATGACACAGTATGTAATGGGCTTAGATGTAACAAACTCTTTCACGTTCAAAGATAATCAGCCAACTACAGCTGTGATGCTGATATTATAAGTATCACTGTTTTGGTAATTCACTGAAGATTTTTGACTACTACGTGTCTAATGGGAAGAAGGGGCTAACTGTGAACGTAAAAGACTCTTACAAGGGAAAGGTGATTCTTTTTTTTTTTTTTTTTTTTTTTTAGACAGAGTTTCGCTCTTGTTACCCAGGCTGGAGTGCAATGGCGCGACCTCGGCTCACTGCAGCCTCCGCCTCCTGGGTTCCAGCAATTCTCCTGCCTCAGCCTCCCGAGTAGCTGGGACTACAGGCACATGCCACCATGCCCAGCTAATTTTTGTATTGTTAGTAGAGACGGGGTTTCACCATGTTGACCAGGATGGTCTCGATCTCTTGACCTCGTGATCCACCCGCCTCGGCCTCCCAAAGTGCTGGGATTACAGGCATGAGCCA
>PVKV010024377.1:0-31529 GCA_004027835.1 Alouatta palliata | reverse complement strand
ATGGATGAACCTGGAAGCCATCATTCTCAGCAAACTGACACAGGAACAGAAAACCAAACACCGCATATTCTCACTCATAGGCGGGTGTTGAACAATGAGAACACATGGACACAGGGAGGGGAGCATCTCACACTGGGGTCTGTTGGGGGGAAAAAGGGGAGGGACAGCAGGGGGTGGGGAGTTGGGGAGGGATAGCATGAGGAGAAATACCAGATATAGGTGATGGGGAGGAAGGCAGCAAATCACACTGCCATGTGTGTTCCTATGTAACAATCTTGCATGTTCTTCACATGTACCCCCAAACCTAAAATGCAATAAAAAGTATATATAAAAAAAAAAAATAAAATTAAAAAAAAAAAAGAAACAGGGAGAAGATGGCCATCTAAAAGCCAAGAAGAGAGACCTCAGAAGAAATCAACTGTGCTGACACTTTGATCTTGGAATTCTAGCCCCTAGGATTTCAATAAAATGAAAATATATTGTGCATTAACTACACTTACTACCATAAGGTAAGTTTTATAAGAAAGAGAATAAATTAACCTGTAGATAGCCACCTGCTGAGAGAGAAGAGAGATACAAGTTAGTCGATATAGGTCTTCTCTGAAAGCGGCACACACTTATTCACTAACAGCAGCCCAATAATATGACAAATTGCAGGGTTGAAAAGCCAACCACTGCTGTACCTCACAGGGAAGCAGCTTGAAGCACTGGCTCTCAACATGGAAGCTTAGCAGGAGATAAAGCTATGCCTCAGGTCTTTTCCCAGGATCTGTCATTATTAGTTCTCAATGAACCAATGGAAGACCCCCTGGGTAAAATATATAAATTAAATATATAAAAAGTATTAAATTACTACTTCCTACCAACACCTCCTTTTACAGTTACTTCTAGTTGGGAATAACACAAATAAGAGAGTTAGGTGTGAATGAAATCTGAACCACATGAATCTCCAGTCTTTAAGACAGCATCTAATAAGTGATTGGCTGTGTTGGCAGGCAATCTTCCCTGGATTTCCTGGTGTTTGGCATGGGCTAGACCTCCCAAGCAATAGAAATTGTCAAGCTGTAATGATAGCATCCTCTTCTTTTCCCCCAGAACTACTTGCTCTTTGGATTCTAAGGGTGGTAGGTATGGAGTCTTTTGTCTCCTTTTTTACCAGAGATATCTGTTCTTTCTTCAAAATATAATAGAGCCTTTCTTTTATCTCCATGACTCAATGTTTACATTCTTGGTTGTAGAATTTCTTCTCCTCCCACAACAGAAGATCTTTTTACATTCCAAAATAAAAGATAAGCACCTTTTTTTTTTTTTTAAGTCCAGAAGAGTAGATGGTTGGCTCCTACATATTCCTAATTTTGGAGCTTCTCTACTGTGATGTAGACTACTCTATGTGCAGGGTACATTTGGCTTTCCTTACCAGGGACTGGGGTAGAGGAAAATAGCAACATCCCTAAGGTATTCTGTGAGTAAGTTAAGAGAGTTTTTTGTGTGTTCTTGGTCATCTCTGGTATTTCTGCTAGTGTATTTGTGTGTATGTATATATCTATTGAACTATATTTCTATCTTCTATTTATCCAATCTGCATGTACATACATATCTATATCTCTTTATCATTCTATTTAATCTGCCTGTTGTCTATCTACTATTATCTATCTGTCTATCCAATCTAAACAAGTAGGGTACTATTTTCAACTCTTCACAGTTTTAGACCTAAGAGATGTAAATATGGTAGCAAGAATATGACACAAAGCAAACATGTAAGAATTATACTAAGTAATTTTTGAGAAGTGTACCACAAAAATAAAAACAAAACAAAAAAAGTAATCAAATAATATTTCAAACCTAGCCTGAAACTCTTTAAAACAATCCCTAGCCCAGCAAACTTACATCTATGTAAGTAGCATTTTAAGCTTTTCAGCCTCTTAAAAGGACATCTGTTTCCTTGTCCACTTGACATGTGGACAGAGCACATAATGGACAAAAATAAACCTTCCAGAAAGAGGGATCCAGAGGTCATAGTGGACAATGAAAAAGGTAACTCCTGCCAGAGAGCAAATCCAGCCACTAACAGATGGTCTAACATGAATTAACTACACTGCCAGCGCAAGGAGCCTTCAGTTTCTTCCCAGACTAACGATGGCCTTGTGTTTCCCACTCTTCCTTTTTCTAAATGCAGGTTTTGAAATGTGTTACTCATTATCTCAGTACAATTGTATAGTAAATGTGTTAGGGACATATAACTTGAATTTTAATTTACAGATGTAATGTAAATTTTTCTATCTACTTGTATAGGAGATATTAAAACTGACTCTGTGTTTTAACACCACCATTATAACCAACAAAATCTTTTAAAATATAAAAATATTTGAGTCACCTCACTATGCCAGAACCTCACTGGCCTGACCAATGAACAATGACTCTTCTTTTATTAAATAATTACTTGTGTACAGACCTGTGGACTCACCCCTTTCTAACCAGAGAGCTTCTTTTCAATCTTCATTAGCATAACGAAGCATCAGTAACAGATACTTTCCACCCTTTCTAGCAGTTAAACACCTCTGAGTTGCCTTCATAGTGAACCACTCAGTAATTTCACTCTACTGGTGTGCCTCTTTGCCTGGTAAGTTAATAAACCTGGTTTGTTTCTGTCTTTGGATGATGTGTGTTATTGCATGTTTCTTTAAAGCACTGAAAGCCATTGTTTACAAAGATCACAGTATAACAAGGAGTTACATCTTGATCTTATAAAGAGGACAGTATATTATATAAGGATCTTGAAATTTGAATTGAATGAAATAATAGGTTAGGACTTTAGAATGTTTTCTCCCCTAAGAATGAGGTTGAATATATACAACAGAAAAATGAATGCTGTGCTTGTGGAGATTTTTAAAAATTTATTTTGGTAGAAAGGAGGTTTCAGCATGTTTCCCAGGCTGATTTTGAACCCTTGTGCTCAAGCTATCGGCCCACCTTGACCTCCCAAAGTGCTGGAATTACTGGCATGAACCATCATGTTTGACCTGTGCTTGGGTATTGAAGCTGTAAAACAGATAGATAGCTTTTGATAAAAACCTAATATATTTTCTCTGTTATCATTAGATTATCACATATTTTGCTGCCAATGAGACATATTTTAGCCCCTTTAGCTAGGTGTAGGTTTGCAAAAAATTCTGACCACTGGGAAGTGAGTGGAGGTGCATGCAGCTCTCAGGAACATTCTGTAAATGTTAGCTGGCATGCTACTTTTGCTCCTTTTTATTTGATCGGCTCCTTCCAGATGATTGGAATGAATATTAGTTAGATGGCTGTTGGATTGCCCAACTTAGAAGTGAGTTGACTCTGGGAATGTAGGCTATGTAAGATGAGATAATATAAAAAGTAAGAATCTTGGACCATGCATGGTGGCTCATGCTTGTAATCCCCACACTGGGAGGCCATGGCAGGTGGATCATCTGAGATCAGGAGTTCGAGACCAGCCTGGCCAACATGGTAAAATCCGGTCTCTACTAAAATACAAAAACTAGCCGGGCATGATGGTGGGTACCTGTAATCCCAGCTACTTGCGAGGCTGAGGTGGGAGAATTTCTTGAACAGGGGAGGCAGAGGTTGCAGTGAGCTGAGATCACACCATTGCACTCCAGCCTGGGTGACAAGAGGGAAACTCCATCTCAAAATAAATAAATGAATAAAAGTAAAAAATAAAAATAAAAGATATTTTGTGCTTTGTGGAGAAGAGCATCACATTGCACTCAACTTCTATACATTTGAATATTTCCATATAATAAATAAAATTATATTTTCTAAAGCCATTATTATCTGAATTCTTCATTATTTTAGTCAAACCTGATCATAACTGTTTGCCAAATTAAGCTATTAAATAGATAACCTCTCAGACAACTGTTTTAACATTTTCTGATTCTTCCAGACACCATTGGAACTCTTTTCCTGCATATAACATGTATAAAATAGCACAGTCATAATTAGAAATTTACAAGTGCATCTATAATTGCCAAATAAGAGCTAAAACTTAGAACTATTCATGTCAATCACAGCATCCTTCGCCGTTCTCTAAAATTTATGTACCTACTTTCTATTTCTATAAGGATCTCAACTTATCACAAAGCAATCATCTATTACTAATGTCTTATTTCTCTAAAATCTTTTAGCATTTAAATTTTATACCGTGTATTTTGTTACTTCATAGCACAAGTAAATTATATTAAGTAGTTTCTTAATATTTTGTTATATTCCTTTGGTAGTTGTGAAAATACGATAGCACTCAACTAAACTAGCAATAGACACAAATTATAGATTCTATTTATTGAGGTATATTGCAGGTCAAATACTATAATAATTCATTTAATTTCCAAACTATCATACTAATAGTTCATAATAATGCACAGAGTTGAATACTGACCTCTTTCAAATTTTACTCCCAGAATATGTGAAGGTGACATTATTTCAGAAAAGAATTTCTAAAGATCAAATTAAAGTAAATATTTCAAGATGAGATAATCCTGGACTATTTTGGGCCCAACATCCAATAAGAGTAACCTTTTAAGAGACAGAAAATGGGAAGACACACAGAGACACACTGGGAGGAAGGTTGTGTAGGGAAGGAAGAAGAGATTAGAGTTATGTTTCTAACAAGCCAAGGAACGTGAGGGTTAGCTAAGCCACCAGAAGATAAGAAAGAGGCATGGAATATACCCTCAGGGTCTCCAAAAAGAACTAGTCCTGTTGACACTTGATTTTGGATTTCTGGCCTTCGGAACTTTGAGACAACAAATTTTTGTTGTTTTAAATCAACCAGTGTGTGGCCATGTGTTATGGCAGCCCCAGTAAAACAATACACATTTTGTTACCAGGAGGTAAGGTGCTGTTTTAACGAATACCTGCAAATGTGGAAGGTGATTTGGATTTGGGTAACGGATAGAAGTTGGTAGAATGTGGAGGTGCCTCTTAAAGAGATGGTGGGTAGACATGTGAATATTAAGACTATTCTGATGAGGCGTAGTAGGAAGTGAAGCACACAGTAGAAAATGCTTCTCACTTCTTAAAGAACACATAATTTTTTGAATAGATGTTGGTAGAAACACAACCATTAAAGACGCTCCCGGTGACGTCTCCAAAGAAAACAAAGAACAAGTTATTGTAAGCTGTAAGAAAGGAGATCCTTACTATAAAGTAGCAGACATTTTAGCTGAGTTACGTTCTACTGTTGGGTAGAAAGCAGGACTTGTAATTTTTAAAGTTGAATATATAGCTGAGAAATTTTCAAGTGAGGTGTTGAGGGTGAAGTATGATTTTTCCTTGCTCCTTAATGTAAGAGAAAAGAGATAAACTGAAGATGAAACTGCTACGTGAGAAGGAATCAGCGCTTGATGATGTGGAAGATTCTTTTCTCATCTACACTGCAAAGGATGGAAGAATTAGGAATTTCACTGTCGGAAGAGCAAATTCTAGGAAGAATGTCAAGGGTATGGCTCAGAAAACTTTGGCTGAAAAAATTAGGAGTGTGATTCATGGATCCAATCAACCATCTTAGAAGCCATAAATAGAAATGGAGTTATTTTGGAAATGCACAATCTTTTTTTAATGGCACAGACCACCCCATACATAGAAGACGTACTAAGTTCTTGAAAATGTTATATAGGCATAAACATTAGCAGCTTGTACTGAAAGAAAAAGAGACATGATGGAAGGAAGAAAGATGAACAATCTTCTGTGATTCCAAAGGCAGGAATCTTGCTGATAAAATAACTCAGATGAAAATGTGCCAACCTTCAAATAAAGAAGAAATAACTACTCGGGTGCCGAAGGTAGTATAGCCTCTGCCAAGCATGGAGGAGAGAGTCATGGAATGCATTCTCCCAGAAAGGACCAACCCTGCTGGTGAGTAAATTTCAGACTTACAGTCTCTGAAACTGTGAGACGATAATTTTCTGTTGTTTTAAGACACCCAGTTTGTGATAATTATTATAACAATCCTAGGAAACTCATATATAGAATATTCACTGTACATGTGGGTGAAAGAACCCTTAAGAAGTGTAAATAACACCACTCTGGTCACACAGTTATTGGGTAATAAAGTCAGCTTTTGCACCCAAGGAGTCTGCTCCTGACAATTAATCAATCCATGTAATACCTCATGGGACACTTTACTTTTTTAGAAAGTTCAAAATATAATTATGGACTGAAGAGATAATCAATTGATTCATTTAGTTTGTGTGTTAATTTTAGTTTATCGATGTTCTCCAGATACAGATTTTTCAGGCAACCACAATCCCTGCAGGAGCTGTAGCATGAATGTGACCAGTATACAAACTCTAATATTTATGATCAGAACCAAAGTATCACCAATGAAAGATGGCAGAGCAACCTCAATCATAAATGGCACTACCTTAATAGGATTAACATGAACACAGCCGTGTGAAGTCCAAGAAGCAGGAGACCATGAGTTTGCCATTATTGGCTTTATGCGGTTTTCAGTGCTAGTAATACAATAAGAAACTGAGAAATACGTTGCAGTAGTAAGATCCTATGGTTGAGGTTTGGGTATCTGCCATTGTTCTGAGTCAATCACTAGAGGATTACTCTAGGTATATTAGTAACCTCATGATTTTTTTAAATGACCATCCTTACCCAATTAAATTATACGATTAAATACAATAAAGTAAGATATGATACTTGACTATATTATTTTACTATATGATGCATATAGTAATCATACCTTATTGATGTGTTACCTTCTAGCCAGGGAATGCTCAGATTGAACAAAATTAAGGATGAAGGAGCAATTGTAGCATTTTTCATAGACAATTATAAAATCAATTATTATTAGACATATTTGTAAGTAATATGCAATCTGTGCTAGCAAACATTCGGAAGTTCTAAGTCGATAGCCTTAAAAATGATACATATATTATAATTTTCACACATACATACACACCCAAATTTTGAGACCTGGCAATCTAAACCTCTCATTTTGAATTGAGAAAATTCAAGGCACAAACTCACCTATTTAGGGTAAAATTGTGCTTAGAATACAAATTCCTGATTTTCTTTTCAGTTCTTCTTTCCAATATACTCTATAGTCTCTATACATTTTGTATGCTACAAGCTCCAGAATTCACTTTAGTGATACAAAAAATAAGTTTGGCTTAGTATTTAACAGTTTATTTTATACTTCTCATCAAGAAGCCCACCTTTTTTGTTTTCTTAGCCAACATTCATAAAAGCAGCATCATAGAAGGATATTAATGTGTAGAAAAATGTTCTTACATATTTGCCTAAATTATGTATTTCATTAAAACTGCTATAACAGCCATGTCTTTCTAACCAGCAAAATGAATCTCATGCATCAAGGTAATGACTAGACCTTTAACATGATATATTGTAACTTGCAATACCTGTAGAAATGAGTGAGGAAAGAATAATTACAAAGGAAGTATGTGTTTGAGAAAACAACTTTTGTAATTAGAGGCCTGCATTTAAGGAATGCCACTGTTTCTGTGTTTGCCCTGGATATTCTTGGTAACTAGCATGGTGTTGTAACAATCTTAGGACATTACAAATTAATATATGAGACAATGATAATTTATTTATGAGAAATATTTTTAAATTAATGACACTTCCTGGTTTTATGTGTATATTCAAAATATAACAATCAGCTGGGTGCAGTGGCTCATGCCTATCATCTCAGCACTTTGGGAGGCAAAGGGGGTAGATCACCTGAGGTCAGGAGTTCCAGATCAGCCTCGCCAACATGGTGAAACACCATCTCAACTAAAAATACAAAAATTAGCCCGATGTGGTGGTGGGCGCCTGTAATTCTAGCTACTAGGGAGGCTGAGGGAGGAGAATTGCTTGAACCTGGGGGGCGGAGGTTGCAGTGAGCCAAGATCGTGCTACTTCACTCCAGCTTGGGCAAAAGGGCAAAACCCCATCTTGAAAAAAAAAAGAAAAGAAAAGAAAGGAAAAAACATAACAACCAATTTGCTTAAAAGCTAGAAGCAATTTATTTTCTAAGGCCAGCTTATGTATTTTTCATTGTTTTGACTTCCACAGTAACTTGATTCTATAGCATTGGGCATTAATACTGAAAAATATGTAAAGAAAATGCTGTAAGGAAATGCAAGACTCTCCAGAATCTGCACATCATTGATTCAGCTTTCCCAGAATATTTGGTTGACACGTCTCTATGACTCTTTGATATCTCTCACATATTATAATTCATAACCAAAGGAGAGTTCTCCAAACAAAATTCTATCAGGCCAAAGATAGTAACTCTGTGGAAAAAATTAAAAAGCTCAAATCCTGATCAGCATTGCCTAAGATAGGGAAAATGGTACACAGAGTGAGGAATAAAATGGTTTAAATAATAAATTTAGTTACAATCAGTCAATGTGACTTAATGGTGACAGAATGGAGTCAACTGGATTAAATAAACCAACCTGGTCGATCATAAGATTCTAAATACAAGAGCAAAGCCAGTACTGTAACGACAATTCTTATTACAGTTGATCCTAAGTTTGTGTGGGGGACTTGGTTCCAGGACCTCCTACAGATACCAAGATCTGCAGATGTTCAAGTTCCTAATATAAAATGGCATAGTATTTGCATATAGCCTACACACATCTTCCCATATGCATTAAATCATCTCTAGATTATTTATAATACATAATACAATGTAAATGTTATGTAAATAGTTGTTATGCTGGATTGTTTAGGAAATAATAACAAGTAAAAATGTTTTTACACATTCATTAGAGATGCATTTTTTCAAGAATATATTCAGTCTATGATTTAATATATTTAATGCAATATTGGTTGAATCCATAGGTGCAGAACCCACAGATACAGAGGATAGATTGTATTTATATTGTAGTTACAGATTACAAAATGCTTTCATAAACATAATCTCCTTTTAACTTTAGTCATTACAACAGCCTTCTTGGGTTGGAAAGTCAAGAACTCTCTTTGCTGTTATTAAAATGAAAACAACTTTTAGGGAAATAGGGACCCAATTAATAGTTAGCTGAACTGCAATGATGAGGGTCATCACTCAATACTTGGTATTGTATCGTCAATCCTGTAATCTCTTCGCTACCCTAACTTGCAGTCATTGACATGATAATGCAGCCTGCATGATATTAAAGATAAACTAATTAATTGTATTCCTGAGCTACAGTTTACAGAAATATATTTGAAAGGGTTATAATGTTTATGATTTTTGAATCTGGGAATTTGTTTCAAGCTGATACCTTTTCTCAAAATATTATCATTTCCACCAGATTAAAAAAATACATTATTCTTTCCACTAGAAAGAAAATATATATATTATTTTCCCTAAAGGGAAACAGATTTCTGAAAAGCCAATTACATGCAAAAACAATGATCCAAATTAACATATATAGAGGATATTCTGAACAAAGCCTCTAAGATTAGAGAGACTGATAGTAGAAAAGTACGTGGTAATACAGATAAATTTCATTACCTGTTTATTGAGTGTGGATTATTCAGATTATTCAAAGAAAGATCTTTGAAAAGAACTCCAAAAGGGAACAATATACATCACAATTGAAAGACTCTATACTTGTGATGAACTTATACTAAGCATATAAGCATAGGCCTTGAGAAAATCAAGCAACATTTTATACAAACTCATGAGAGAGGAGCAGTAAATATGAAAGAATATAAATCATATCAAATACATTATTTTATTTATACTTGGCTATGGTCACTTACCCAATTCTAAAAATGAGAAATTGAATATTTTGGCTTCAATTCTATTCTTTTTCAGTGCTTGTCACTAGAAAAAAATCCAACCTGGATATCTAAGTAAAATTGTACATCAATGTACACATTATATCCAACAGCCTATTCATATTACCCTTGAAGGTGCCATGGACATCTCAAACTCAAAAATTAAAATTTGAATTAATTATCCACCCTGTCTCTGGACAATGTCTTCTCCTATGATTGCATATTTTAACGAGGCACTATTATAATCCATCCGATTTCCTGAACTAAAATCTTGTGTGGTCTCCTTTGATTTCTTTTTCTCTTATATTAGTCATATCCAAGATGTTACCAAATCCTATCTTCAATGCTCTCAATAGTTTAGAATCCATTTTATTTTCTCCCCCAAATTATTATGTCAGTTAATACCATTCCCATATCCTGTTAAAGTTACTAAAATCTTCCCCAACTGTAAGCTTTCTATTACTCTCTAATTATTTCTGCACTCTACAGTAAAAATGATTTTTTTTGAATCCCAAGTTGATCATAGCACTGCCTAATTAGAATACTTTTTATCTTTCCCCATGGCTCTCTGCGTGAGCCTGACATACTTCAAGCGTGGCTGTCTGTCATCATCTTTCACCAACTACCTGCATCTTCCCCCTCAACTGTTTGCACACTACACTTAAGTGGTGCATGAACCACTTGTTCATTCAAGGTCTTTGGGAATATATTTTCATTAATAATTCTCATCTCTTCTCTTCTGTCACTTTATTAACACTCAAAAAATTACCTGTCCTTTCTTTGGTAAACCTTCATTTTCTCTGTCTAGATTAGATTCCACATCTGATTAGACTACCTGTTCAATCATACCTTCATATAGGAAGCGCTTTTACATTTCCTTACCACTCACCATACTGTGTAGAAATACCCTATCACTTTCTCTATCTCTCAAAAAGACTGTGAGTTTTTGGGTGGCACATAATAAGGTTTTGACAGTCATTACATTCTCAAAATCTTCCCATTTCAGTTTATTTTTAGTTATCATAAAGTTTTGAGTGTAAAGCCTCATTAATCATTGGCATCAACAGACATATGGACTAGGTGGATCCCCATCTTTAACAATTAAGCACAGAGAAGGAAAACCTGCAGTAAAATGATGTGTTTTCCACTTTTATCTCTGTTTATAAAAACTGTGATTAAACAAGATAGATTCTTAAAGTCAACAAATTATAAATACTTAAACTTTCCGAGACAATTGCTTTCAGGAGTGGGAGTTATTGAAACTGATGTCTCCAACACTGTAATGAGGGCTACCCCAACACAAAAAGATCCTAAATAAATATCCTCTTTCTCTGTTCTTATTTTTCAAAATAGTTGACCCAATGTAGGTCAGCTATCCAATGCACAAGTTTTTCTTTGTCAAACTCAGTTTTAAGACACTCTTCAAAATATCTGGCAATCTTATGACCAGGAGAAACAGATGCAATCTGGAAAGTTCATCTCATTGCCAAGTAACATTGAAGAATTCAAAATGCATACTATATCATCTATTTATATATGCATGATATTATTTTATATATTATAGATACATTATCTGTAATTGTAAATTACATATATAGTACACATATGTGTTACATATAAATATATTAATTGTATATACATTATGTGTTCATGTGTAAATGTGTGTGAATGTATTGCAGCCCATGTCACTAAATCAGACTCAATATCACTTAAGTCAAAACACCTGGAAAAAATAGATTCTACCACATCCCAAAGAACTAAAATAATAAAATGATTTATACTAATAAAGCAATTCTTCTATCTTCACTTTATTTTCCCCCTACAATGGTGGACAATTTTGTTTCCACTGAATAACGTAGTGAAGTTTTTGCAGTAGATAATTAATGCTTTCTGAATATCTCCTCTCAGTATTCCACAATAAGCCATACTGACTTACCAGCACCACAGGTATTAAACCAGATGCTGTAGGCTAGAATATTTATATTAGTATCTTAATAAAAAGTTCTAGAATACTACCTACACATACAGCAAAATACATCTTTAGGGATCCCCTGCAAACATTTAAAGGTATCTTTTGTGCAAGAAAAATAAGATAGTAAAATTCTCTTAAGTAAGTTTTTGCAGCAGCATTAGTATATACTGTTAGCACTCTTGTCTTGGTATGAAAGGCTTCCATAACAGCCAACCCTCTTTGATGTCTAAAGTTGTATTTTTCTTCTCCTCTTAAGAAAACCTCTTACATACAGTTTCGTCTGTATTTTCATGTTTCCAAGGTCTGGGTACATATGCAAGGAGTGTCTATATATTAAAAATATAATAAAATAAAAAGATAAAGATACACTATATTTCAATTATTCCTATTTCTTATTTCTACAATTCAAAACCAATTGAAAACTAGCTTACTTTCAAAGTATAGGATACAACTTATTATTTGGTTTGGAATAACATATTATATTTATTTGAAAAAAAAACATACAGCATAACACTAGAGCTGTGACACTTTTCTCTTTCTTGTGACAAAAATGCATGTTAACAACCTATGATGAGCCTCTTCCTTCTGCTTTACTAATGGCTTGCTTTTTCCTATATTATAGTTGAGGACTAAGCTATTCATTCAATTCAATGTTTCTTCTACAAAATTAATATAATTTCAGTGGTGTGATGGCATACTGAAAGGTTTTTACGTTGAGATGTGGTAGTTCTGGAGAAGAGTGCTTGGATCAATTAGTGTTTTTTTTACAGCTCAAAGTTAAATGATCAGATTACCTGGTACATAGTTTCATTATAAAAGTGCAGACCATGGTTACTACTTTATAAACATGATGATACTACAAATTATTTTTGTTAAGATTCTTCTCACCAGTTAAATTAAAACAGATTTTGATTTGATTGTGAATAGTAAAAACGGCAGGATAAAAAGCCTGCATATTGTTTTGTTGGGGCTCAGAAAACAATACCTCAAAATGAAAGCCACAGAAGCAAAAGTTTTTCCTCTGACCTTCTCCTGCCTTCCTGTCTCTCAGTCCCATTCTTCCCCAAGGATAGGCACAGAAACAAAAATCCTTCTTCCCCAAGGTGGGTCATAAAAACTAGAATCCCTTTTCCCAGGAGCCAGCCATAAAACCTAAAAATATTACTCTAACATTCCCTCTGCCTTCTGTGTAAAACCTGGCCATAAAAAATCAGTCGACCTCTCTTGTTTGACTGTAGGTCATAAGACATCTATTCCAGAGAAGGTCCTGCCCAAGACTTACAAGGAAGAAATGCCACTGAGAGAGGCCAAGAAGAATCTGGACAGAGAGGCCTTGCTGGGTTTCCTCACTCACAGCGTTGGATCATATACTTTCTGTCAAATCACATGTCTACATGGCTATCTATATTTTGGTGATCCTAAGTATAAAACTAGACAATCTCCCCTCTGTATGTGAGTCTTTGTTCTGAAGGCGCAAATGAAATTTATTAAATACATTTGCATGCTTTTGCTCTAATTACTCTACCTTTTGTAAGTTTATTTTTTAGCAAACCTTCAGGGGGCCAATTCCTCTTGTCACCTCTAATGCCAATGAAGAATATAATGCTAGACATGAAGATGATTATTTTTTAAAAAAACATGTTTGCGATACAGAAGAGATTTTGTACGTTAAATTTTATGAAAAAAAAAATTCTGAGATAGAAGAGACATTCTAAAAGAGGAGAGACAGCAGCTGACCCAAAGAAGGCTGGAGGAAGGAGTGGCAAAGAAATCTGCTTTTCCAGTTGGCCATGTTATAAGAAAAATAAAGTAGATTAAAAATAGAAATAAAAGTGAGACTAGCATATGGAAAAGATGGAATTTAGAGGGCAAACAACATAATTTGGGGAATAATTGCACTTAATAAAATGGAATGTTGACACCTCTGATTGTAAATTATCTAGAGATATATAAATATAAAAGAAGACAGAAAAGGAGAAATCAAAATAATGTGTTAATTTCATATATCAAAATCCATTTAAATATTAAAAACATGAAATGTATTACATAGTATAAAACTGCATATTAATAAATGCAATATATAATCTAGGGACTATATAGTATTGCTAATTACTACAATATATCAAGCAGATAGGAATCATCATTTTAATTTCATGGATGATACTCTGAGGTTCTGTGAAGTCATTTGCTTAAATCGTATGATTAGTAAATGGTAAGAGAGAGCCTTCACACCTTCATCTTTCTGACAGTCCATGAGATCTACAAATCTTCATGGTAAACTTCACCATGCGATTTTCAATCATAAATAAACCTTCATAAGGATATTTCAGTCAGCACAAATTGAGCTCGAAAGATTAAACCTACCTCACTATATTTCAACAATATATTTCCCCAGAGGACAATTTAAGAAAAATACATAAGCTGTAGTAATCAAACCAATGTAATTGATTGATTTATATTATTGAAAAGTGTGTTTATTTTTTAACTCACATAGTTTTGATCCAGCATTTTTGTTGCTATATTTCAGAAATCTAGATGAGACAGCTTTAATGTATGTTACACTTTAATATAAGAGTTCTGGTTCTTATATAGCTTCCTGGAAAATAATAATTTTACAGGATAGGTTTTTGTGAATTTTTATGAACACTTGAGTGACTACCACATCAATTTCTCTGTTGATTTGATGACTAAATTTGATTAATTGGATAAAGATTTAATTCTGTTTTTCTCAGTTATAATGCTTTGGTTTTCTTCTCCAAAGGCATTCAACTTACTCAGTTTGAAAATGACGATAGAATAGTTAATGTGCAATGTGCTTTTAAAGAACAATTGTTTCTAATTCAAAATGTATCCCTACATCATCATGGGTGACAGACATAAATTTCATAGACAGAAGTCTGTCAAATTTTGATCATCTTTCCAAAAATTAGCAGTATTCATTTGATCACTGTCTTCCTGTCTTTACAATGCATAAGAATCAGCTAGCTTCCACCATTCTAATTCCAGTAGAGGTAAAAACATATTGCTGGGTTTTAAGATGAATGTCAATCATCATATTCACATGATAGTACTAGGAAAAACACATAATTCAGCCTGTGTCCATTTAGTATAAGTCAACTGAATTAGATTTCAAAGTTCTATTGCAATTCAGAACTGTTTGCATGTCTTTCAGTTTCTTTTATAGGACCACCCACGGTAACCATTACAGTTAATCATTATTAGAATGTCATTCTGAATAGGACTACAGCACACAAAATGGTGAATAAAAACCCACCTCTAAAACATAAGCTAAACATGTTTTCTTTATCAAAAGTTATTTGTGATTTTATTGTTTATAAATATCTTTGTTATTTGTAGGTATTCTCTGTTTTATATGACTTTAACAGTAATCAGAAGAAGGATTGTGTATATGTTATGTACATTATTGAGGAGGAAACTGTGGCGGAGTTAAATGAAGGAACAGTCATGTAATACAAAAATATGTTCAATATTGAGGTGAGAAGTCCATGCTCACACTTAGTCTATAATATAACTATGTATAAACAAGCATCCATGTTTCAATCCTTTCTGTCTTTGAGGAAATATGCCAAAGGGCACCTTTTTATGCCAAAGGGCATTTTCTCCACCTGTGCTTTATACTCCTATTCTTTCCTCTGCAGGGATTCTGCTCCACTCATAATTCATAGTCTATTGTATTGTTAACATTTCCCTTTTTCTACCTGCTTCTACCAAAATATTAAAAGAGTTGATGTTCATCCATCATCAGAATAATCCTCCTTCCAGCCTATGTCACTGTGGAATCAGCCATCATCATCTTTCGCTAACATCTCTTGTCTCTCATTCACAATAACTCTTGTAGAAAGTTAAATACATAATTGCCTTTCCTATTATTCAGTATTCTGTTCAATATTTTATGTGCTTAATTTTGTTTACTACTCCTGTTCATTTCCCACACTGTGAAAAGTTTGAGGGTAGAGATACAGAGGTAGAGATACAGATTTGAGAATCATCAAAATTTAAGTAACTTTTGGTGCTATGTGAGGGAAAGACTATCTCCCAGGGAAAATATGCAGCATGAAAAGTCCAAAGGAAAAAAGTAGTAAGCTCAAAAGGCATTAGCATTTAAGAAAAAAGGCAAAGACGTTGAGTAAAAACGGCCAGAAGATTTATAAGAAAACAAGGACAGAATACTAGGGAGAATAGTGAGAGATCAGAATAACAACAGAAAACAGTGGTCAAAAGTCTACAATACCACAAAAATGGTAAGTAATTTAGATGGTACCAATGTGAAAGTCATGAGTGACTATTGTTACAGAGGTATCTGTGGGAGGGTAGGGGTCGAAGTAAGATGGTATTGCTCTGAAAAGTGAATAAATGGGCAGTGAGGATGCAGACATAATATTTTCATAATTCTATTTCAACAAATCTGGCTATGCTGAAAAGTTGCAGAAAAATAGCTATGGCATATGGGCTTAAGGCAAAATTGTGTTTTAAAATAATAGCATTTCTTAACATTAGCATAGCATATAGGCATGCATACACATAGAAAGTTTATTCACATTATCTTATCAGCTATCTGCTATTTTATTTAGTTTTTCTTCTCTGTTTTTCAGTTTGTTAATTTTGGTCAGAGTTTTTTGCTAACTTAATATTACTATTTTGGAAAAATAATTCAAATTGAAACTAAGTTTTCTGTTCTTCATACATAATATCGAATGCCCTTTCTCTCTTTATACATCACTAATATTTTATACTTTTTGATTTTCAAAAACTATTTAATGAAAATTTTCTTCAGGCTGATTATTAATTACATTTAGTCCCAAAATTCAAACAAAATAATTTATACTCAGATAATTTATGTGCATAATTTGTGTGAGTACCTAACTGAACATATTTCACATTTATAATTACATGTTTTGTTTCAAACTGAAAATTTTTGAGCTAATTCCAGTAGACAAGAATATTTAGGATTAAAACACAATTGAGGTCTGCAAACATAAGTCCAGATAATCAACAGAAATACTTTTTTTTAACAATGAATGTACATGAAAGCAATTTGTCCATTTGCTTCTGTACTTATTTTGTTATAAGAAAGATGTAGAATGATATTTATACATATGATATAAACCTGTATCAATTAGTGTTTTAATGGCAGAAGGACTTCCCTTATTCAAACTCTTGCAATATTTTGACATTGTTGTTTGAATAAAGATTAAGCAGTTCAATATGTCTAAGTAAAATTTTTACTTCACTAAAGATTTTGCATCATATGTGCCATATTTCTACACAATAATTAATAGTCAATCAATAATAAAATCTTTCAAAAGCAAAGAGATATTGGTAGCTTAAGTTCTTAATGGGGTAGGGTTGAAATGAAAGTTTTTCATAGAAATTAATTTCTCCTGTACTCGTGAAAAATTTCTAATTGTTAACATTATTTCAGGTAATTTGTATATTTAAATGAAAAGGTTTATAATGGCAATTTTACTGAATTACTGATTCAGTAAATAAAAACCATGTTGCATGTTATCAGTTATAGTTTAAATCATAATTATTACATTTTAATTATTAAATTTTAAAATGTAATGCATTTTTTGGACTTACCTTTTCTAATGATAAAACTTTTAATAGAAACAAAAAAGTGAATAAAAGCTTTAGGATATGATTTTAAAATATTTTCTGAGTTAATTAAATATGTCTTAAGTACAATTAATAACATTACATAGGGTTACATGATCAAAATGAAACCTGTTTATTTAGTAACCAATACATCCCTTTAGTAGACAAAACTTAGATGAGTCATTTCTATTACTAAAATATTTATCATGATACTTACAGGATGGATACAAATGTCCACCACAAATATAATCTTAGACTTTTAGACTATGCAAATTACCATGAAAGCAATACTGAAATAAAATGGCCAAATGTTAAAAATGTTTAGAATTTTTTATTCATTCTATAAGTAGCTCAGGTAGTGTTTTTAAATGCCTAAAAATAAATAATAAAGAAATAATAAAGGAGAAAATTGACACAATTTTTTTTCTGAAAATTGATATGTATGGGAAGTAATTCTCGTTATAACTTTAAAACTTAATTTTAAAAAAGAACAAGCTGTCCACAATATTAGATGATAAATCGATACTGCTTTATGGTAGATTGCAAAAATGGTCACATATTCTTCGCCTTTCTGTGTCCATACTCCTCTTTGTGAAACTTTGCTTTCCATGATAAGAGTGGGTTCAATTGTGGGTCCGTTCATGTGACTTGTCTCGTTCAATGAGATGTCAATGAAAATGAAAGTAACAAAGGCTTGAAAAGTTGTTACATAGTGGGGTTTGTCCCCTTTCTTGCTGTTTTGGGATTCCTATGAATACTATTTACTGAAGAAGCCCAGGCTGGATTGCTGAAAAATGAAAGACAAATGGCCCAGGTACTTTCATGAGAAAGAGGGCTGCCTTGCTGAGAGGCAGCGGGCCACAGACAAATGAATGAACCCACCTGAGTCAGGCTGAGAGCACTCAAAGTACCATCGACAAAGAATTAAAAGATACACAAATGTTATATTTACTCATCACAAGTTTTACTGATACAAAAATTGTTCTGGGAGTGAGGCACTGCTATTAAAAAATAAAACATTTGGCATTGGATTCAGGGTCAGGTTTTGGTTGGCAATGCAAAAGAGTCTAGGGAATTGTTAGCAAACACTAGATAATATACCAAACAAAACAATTAAAAAAAAAATTGAACTACAAAAGCAGAGAGTAAACTGCTAAAGTGGATTTTCTAACTAGTGACCCAGGTTACATAGCTGTAAAACAAATGGTAAAAACTGTTTCCTGTTTTAAATTGAAATATAAAACAAGTGCAATGTACTTGTAAATCTTGAGATGATTTTTCTAGAACATGACAAAAGTGCCAGTGGACATCTATACACTCTGTATGGTAATGTTCAGAAAGAAAAGGATGAGTTATTAGAGTCCATTGGAAATTTAAACTCTTTCTCAATTCCCATTTCTCACACCAGAAGGAAAGTATAAATGACCTCAAGATCAAATCAAAAGCGTAGCTGCAGTACACTTGGTTGAGATCTTTGAAAGATTTAGGCAGTGAGTAGTATAAACTCCCTGCTACAAAAAGAAAGGCATATATTAAAATATATATATATATATATTATTACACTAGCCTGGCCACCCAAAGTAGAGAAGCCTACCTTAAAAGGAATTGTAAGTGTGGGGTTTTTAGGTCATAACAATGACTCAATTAAGAAATCTGCAAAGTTTTTAAGGGACTTGTCCTGCTATCTCAAATTGAAAGAGACAAAGTTTAACATCAAGACAGGACTTTATGGTTTTAATTTTCTATCTTTTGCAGTCAGAATTAGAGAGCTCTTCAGCTACAAATTTAAGATATTTCTTAATGAAAATGATCTTTTCAAATATTAGAGCCATAGGCTAAAGATAATTATGGGCTACATTTGATGTTCTTAAACATATTAGTCTCAAGACTTCTTTGTTCTCATACAAATTATTCAGACTTCAGAGAGCTTTTCATTATGTGGTTATATCTCTACTTACCAACTAGATATTAAAACTGAATTGAAAAATGTTTGTTTAAAACAGGAATAAACCTATTAACTGATATTATCCTGCATTTAAAAAAAATAACTATTTTGCATAACACAGTAATTTGAGTAGAAAAAGTGACATTGTTTCTCATTTTCAAGTGCCATGGTTTGAATGAGTCCTCTGAAGTTCAATTATCAGAAGCTTAATGTCCAATGCAACAGTGTTGAGAGTTAGGACCTTTAAGAGGCAATTAGGTTATGAGAGTCCTGCCTTTCTGAAATTGATGCCATTATTGGGGGAGTGCCCAAGTTATCTCAGCAGGGGTTCCTGATAAAAGAATGAGTTCAGCCTTATCCAGCCTCTTTTCTTTTCTTTCTCTCTTTCATGCCTACTCTTTCACCATTTCCCCTTCCACCATGGGAAGACTTAGCAAGAAGGCCCTCATCAGACGTGAATTCCTTAATCTTGGACTTCCCAGATTCTGGAACTATAAGAAATGCATCTTCAGACTGGGTGTGGTGGCTCACGCCTGTAATCCCAGCACTTTGGAAGGCCAACGTGGGCAGATCACCTGAGGTCAGAAGTTCCAGACCCATCTGGCCAACATGATGAAACCCCATCTCTACTAAAAATACAAAAATTAGCCAGGCATGGTTGCAGGCATCTGTAATCTCAGCTACTCAGGAGGCTGAGGCAGGAGAATTGATTGAACCCAGGAGGTGGAGGTTGCAGTGAACCAAGATTGTGTAATTGTGCTCCAGCCTTGGGAACAAGAGTGAGACTTTGTCTCAAAAAAAAAAAAAAAAAAAAAAGAAAAGAAATGCATCTTCATTCTTACAAATATCTAATCTCAAGTATTTTTTATAGTTGCACCAAACAAACTGGGTCAGCAAGTCTTTTCTATGACGATCTAAATAGAATAAATCTGAATTCTCATTGCTGTGGTTGAAGTATTAAAGAAAAGGTAGTCTCTGACAAATATATAGAAGAAAAGTGGAAGTGTATTTTCATAAACTTTTTACATTATTGTGGATATTCTTATCTAATAATAGCTCAAAACCTGACATATCACAGACTCTTAAAATCCATATCATTACCTTGCAGTTTGAATGGATCTTTTGCTATTCATCATTTTAGGATACTATACATGGGTCTCCTGAAAATGTAGGTAATTTATTTGTGTACTCTTTTTAAACATTTTATTTCATTTTACTTTAAGTTCTGGGATATATGGGCAGGACATGCAGGTTTGTTACACAGGTAAACATATGCTTTGGCTGTTTGCTACACCTATTAACCCGTTCACCTAGATTTTAAGCCTGACATCCATTAGTTATTTGTCCTGATGCTCTCCCTCCCCCTGAGCCTTCTGAGAAGCCCAGTGTGTGCTGTTCCCCTCCCTGTATCCATCTGTTCTCACTGCTCAGCTCCCATCTGTAAGTGAGAACAAGCAGTGTTTGGTTTTTTGTTCCTGTGTTAGTTTGCTGAGGGTAATGGCTTCCAGGTCCTTCCATGTCCCTGCCAAGAACATGATCCTGTTGTTTTTTTATTTTTTAATGGCTGAATATTATTCCATGGTGTATATGTACCACATTGTCTTAATCCAGAAAGATGGGAATCATTGATGGGCATTGGGATTGATTCCACGTCTTTGCTATTGTAAATAGTGCTACAATGAACATACATGTGCGTGCATCTTTCTAATAGAATGATATATATTGCTTTGGGTATATACCCCGTAATAGAATTGCTGAGTTAAATGGCATTTCTGGCTCTATGTAGTTGAGAAGTCTCTATGCTGTTTTCCACAATGGTTGCACTAATTTACACTCTCATCAACAGTGTAGAAGTTTTCCTATTTCTCCACAGCCTCATCAGCATCTGTTGTTTATTGACTTTTTAATAACCGCCATTCTGTCTGGCATGAGATGGTATCTCATATTGGTTTTGATTTGTATTTCTCTGATGGTCAGTAATGTTGACCTTTTTCTCATTTATTTGTTGGTCACATAAATGTCTTATTTTGAGAAGTGTCTGTTCTTGTCCTTTGCCCACTTTTTTTTTTTTTTTGTAAATTTGTTTAAGTTTCTTGAAGATTCTGGATATCAAACCTTTGTCAGATGGATACATTGCAAAAATTTTCTCCCATTCTATAGGTTGTCTGTACCCCCTGATGATAGGTCCTTTTGCTGTGCAAAAGTGCATTAGTTTATTAATATCCCATTGGTCAATATTTGCTTTTGCTGCAATTGCTTTTGACATTTTCTTCATAAAATCTTTGCCCATGTTTATCTGCTAAATGTTATTGCCTAGATTTTCTTCTACAGTAGTTATAGTTTTTGGTTTTACATTTACATCTTTAATTCATCTTTAGTTAAATTTTGTATAAGCTGTAAAGAAGGGGTCCAGTTTAAATTTCCTTCATATGGCTAGCCAGTTTACCCAGCACCATTGTTAAAAAGGGAATCCTTTCCCCATTGCTTGTTTTTGTCAGGTTTGTCAAAGATTAGATGGTTGTAGATGTATGGTCTTATTCCTGAGATCTTTATTCCATTTCATTGGTCTATGTGTCTGTTTTTGTACTAGCACCAAGCTGTTTTGGTTACTCTCGCCTTGTAGTATAGTCTGAAGTTTGACAGTGTGATGATCTGTGAGTATGGAGTGTTTTCCGTTTGTTTGTGCTCTCTCTGATTTCCTTGAGCAGTGATTTGTAGTTGTCCTTGAAAATGTCTCTCACTTCCCTTGTTAGCTGTATTCCTACATATTTTATTCTTTTTGTAGAAATTGTAAATGGGAGTTCATTCATGATTTGGCTCTCTGCTTGTCTATTGTTGGTGTATAGAAATGCTTGTAATTTTTGCACATTGATTTGGAATCCTGAAACTTTGCTGAAAATTTTTTTTTTTAATCAGCTTAAGTAGCTTCTGGGCTAAGACAATGGGTTTTCTGGATATAGGATAATGTCATGTGCAAACAGAGACAGTTTGACTTCCTCTTTTCCTATTTGAATGCCCTTTCTTTCTTTCTCTTGCCTGATTGCTGTGGCCAGAGCTTTCAATATTACGTTGAATAGAAGTGGTAAAAGAGGGCATCCTTGTCTTGTGCCGGTTGTCAAGAGGAAAGCTTGAAGCTTTTGCTCGTTCAGTATGATATTACCTGTGAGTTTGTCATAAATGGCTCTTATTGAGATATGTTCCATTAATGTCTAATTTATTGAGAGTCTTTAACCTGAAGAGATGTTGAATTTTATCAAAGGCTTTTTCTGCATCTATCGAGATAATCATGTAAATTTTGTCTTTAGTTCTGTTTATGTGATGAATCACATTTATTAACTTGCATATGTTGAACTACCCTTGCATCCTGGGGAGGAAGCCGACATGATCATGTTGGATAATCTTTCTGATGTTTCAGTTTCCCAGTATTTTATTGAAGATATTTGCATTGATGTTCATCAGAGATATTGGCCTGAAGTCTTTTGTTGTTGTTGTTGTAAATGATGACACATGGCATCACACGATATCAAAAGTAACATTTGTGTAATGTTACCATGGATCTCATAAAAAGAGTTTTATTATTGGAAACCTGTCAAGCTTGTGATGGTGGGCAAAATTTGTCCTAAATTCTAATAAGTGCTCAAAAGCTCAAATTTTGTCACTGGCTACAAATTCAGTCATTTGTCCTTCTTGAAGTTACAGATGGATTTCATTCATTTTTAATAAATTATGCATGAAATACCCCAGTTTGAATTGTCATAGGTTGTCAGTTATCCATTTGAGTAAAAATTTAGATTCTGTAAAAAAAAAAAAAGCTGCTCTATTCATATTGAACCTCCATTATATATATTCTTTGCCTTGATACAAGCATTATACCTCAATATGTAGCAAATGGTCTTTATGCCTCCTTCCCATTTCTTGACAGAGTATTTAAAATACTGAATGCTATTATTGACTATAGTCACCAAGTTGTACTATTAAATACTAGAGGATCGAAATTTAACAATTTCATGGTTTCAACAAGGACAAAGCAAAACTGGTTTTCTTCCCTTGTGAGTCTTGATAGTGAAGAGTACTCCTGGTGGAGGCTGATACCACCACCAAGATTTGTGCTAATTTTACACACCATTGTTTTTGAATCATCAGTGCAAATGTAAACACACTAAAAAAGAAAAAAAAAGCAAATAATATCATGGCAAACTTATGAAGATATCTTTTATCTGGGACTCCTTAAAAGGACCTATGTTATACCAGCTAAGCAAATACTACTTTTGAGAATCTGAGAATCACTCCTAAGATATGCAGAAACCAAGGGACTTAGAGCTACTCTGAGAGAGGAGAACTGGGATCTAGTCTAGAAAAACTCACGCTCCAGAGTAAGGTAATCCTGGCAATATTTCCCCCACGGAATTTCAGAATAACTAGGCACAAATGACTTTGTGTTTCTCACCATCCTGACACTTTTTGAATGTGGAATAGGTCTATTGTAGGAAAGCTATTCTTACCTCAAAATTGTGTACTTAGTGTTGGTATGCATGTAGGGGAAGAGGGACAGTTACATGATCAAAAACAGCAGATTTCAAAAATCCAAGTCCACATATCATAGAGATTATGAGATCCCAAACTTTAAGCCTGTTACTGTGATTTGATGCCACTTTTTGTGGTAGCAAAAGGGGTGACTGCATTATGCTTGAGGCATCAATGAAAAGTTTATGACCAGAGCACCAGATGTGGTAGGCTGTAGAAATCACCACAAATTGTTCCTCCTCCTGTGTACATACCTTCTTGCCATGCATATGGGAATAGGATCTTACTCTCTGGGCTTGTGCCTATGTCTTACTTTGGCCAAGGGATGAATAACAAACAAGATATAATCAGAGGATGTAAAAGCACTCGCAGAGTATGGCTTTTCTTTCTTGTTGCTCTTAAGAATTTTGGCCTTTTTGAAAAGTTATTGATGTAATTTGATGTTATCTGGTTGCATGAAGTTGTCATTAACCACTAAGGTTTATCAAGATTTTTGTGCATACTTATACATGTCTAGGATCCTTTTATCAAGGCAATTATGATCATCACTTTCCTGCCTTTTCCCCACCATCACAAAACACTCAGTTAAATGTAAATTGACATTTTTTAGATGACCACTCAACATAATGCTTAAGAATGGAATTTCCTCTCTGTGACACAACCCAGGAACTAATTGCTAAATATATAATGTTGATATATTGAAGAAAGAATTAAAATTGCCCTTCAGTTTTGAGGTCATGTATAAAGTTTAACCATGTTATAAAATATCTATTCCACATTAGAAATGGCTAGTTGACAACTTATACTTCTCAAAATTCATATTGTTTTGTACACAAACTAAGTTTCTATATGTCAAGTTAGTAACTTTTCTTGTGTTACCCCAAAATAAAGGCAATGTTTAATTTTTCCCAGTGCCAATACAATTTTGAGCTAAGCACTTAAGATAGATATCCAATATTTTAAAGCTTGAATCAGTCACAGCCCTATGGGAAAGCAGACAAAGCGCTGACTTTTAAATGTAGACTTTTAAAATAAACTGTTTTCTTTTTTTTAAAAAAAACAAAACAGAAATCAAAACAAAACAAAGAGTTTTGTAAAAGACAACAGGTGAAAAACCACAGAGTAATAGAGGGTGAGACTTTTGTGGCCCAGCTACCCTTGCTGATCCAACTCAAAGGCAAATAACCTCAACTGAGTGGCAACTGACCACAGAAGCATATGTAAGACCAGCTGCCACCAGTAAAACTCACCAAATGAGCCCAGTGAACTTACCACCCTTCAGAATCATGAATTCAACAAATACTTGTTTTTAACCCGTTAAATTATGCAGACTTTGTTATTCAACCAGAGTTAACCAACACACACTGTATATTTCCTCTTCATAGAATATTTAGGGTTCTTTACAAAAAATTTTATTATTCTTTGCTCATGAGATTCCTGTTTTGAATTGTCCTATGTCTTGCTCTACCTTATATAGTCTTACTCATTTAATCTTCTGTGGGAGTCACTCCAGCGTAGAGACCCCCAAGAGTGTCTCTGCCATAATGGAGTTCAACCCCAGAAGCATTTTACGCCCACTAGAGGCAGTTGAGCTGTGGGAAAGCAGGAACTAAGGATGAGGAATTGAGTAAAAGAGTTATTTTGACCTCCTAGTTGCTTACACAATGGCCTGGTGATGGCTGTGTGGTTTTATTAAGACATTGTGTTTTATCCTGGTTCCTGCCTTTGACTAGTTTTATGACTCTATTTACCAGGTATTGCTTGAACCCTGTGATTATTCATGTAATTCTTTAAGATGACTGCTCTTGGAATTTACGGTGGGACTGACCTTTAAAAGAATGATACCCTGTTAAATATAAAACTGTTTCACAATAGATAAAAAGATGAGCACCTGCTTGCTTTACATCATTTTGTGGTTTATGACTTTAGTATCGTTCCTCTTTTAACTTGGCATTTTATCTACTTTGCCAGATTTTTGTGACTTTGTAACTTTCTGTTCTTTTTATGTTTAACTTGAAACAATGTAGGTTGATGTCAGTATTTGAAAACTGGCAGTATATATTGGGACCCTATGCACAAATAAAATTGCTGTTTAGGCAATGCCTATTCAGACCTCCAGAACCTGCTTCTCTGTCTATCTTTTCTTCCTCGCACTCTCTCTTCCAGGTATTGGGACCCTCTTGCTGGCCGAGAGCTCCCCAGCAGATGTGCTGTTCCCGACAATCTTCTACAGTATTCTTTTAAATCTGTTCTTGATATCTTATTTAATGGAATATCTATATCGATTGATCTGCTTATAACTATAATATAACCATAAATAATAAAATCTTAGAAATAAGGAATAAGACTTTTGATCAGATGTGACATGAAAATGAACTGTTTAAAACCATTTTGATTAAAAAATATAAAATATGCCAAACATATAGTAATATTAAGAAAATTACATTAAAAATAGATATCTCTTCCATACATGATAAATTTGCAGATGTCATTTTCTAATTTACATTTGTGTATATATATACATGTACATATATATGTATAGCCCTATATATGTATATGTATATATACATATGCATACATATACATGTACATGTATATATACAAATGTAAAAATTTTTACATTTGCATATATATATATATACATACATATATATGTACATATATATTTTACATTTGTATATATATACATATACATGCATATATATCTATGTACATATATATTTTACATTTGTGTATATATATACATATATATGTATATATGCATGTATATACACATACATGTGTGTATGTAGATGTATATATACATATATATACATATCTATGTATGTATATGTAAATGTAAAATATATATGTATGTATGTTTCTTTCCTTCTAAAGAATTACCTAGGATTACATGATACTGACCTCATAATTTACTTTTAGTAACAATAGCTAGGCTATTTACAGATTTGTTATTCTTACGATTTTGTGAGTGTGGTAGTTATGTTTTATTCCATTTACTTTATTTGGTTTTCTTTTGTCTTTCCTAATAGTGTGTCAATGAGTGTACTTATTAATACATCTTGCTTAACATGTGAGACAGCGTTTCTGGAATAACTTTCCAGAATCAGAGTTGTTTTATTAAAAAGTCCTCTTATTTTATCATATAACTTTATTTCCTTATTTATTTTCTTATTTTTTTTTAATCCTGTCATATTGAAATATGTCATTGGGAGATCTGACATTTCCTGTAGCATAGTATCATTATATGAAGAAGGTATGCCAAAAATAGTTTGAAATATTTTGTATTCAAACATAAGTTACATTTAGAATATGAAATATGATGTAAATAGCAACTGATGACAAGATAGTTCTTCAGTTTTCTTTGAACAAATATGTACACTTTAATATATTACATATCTCACGTGTCTAAAATGTATTACTTAAGTTTGTACATTGTATTTTTTTAGATGAAGAATTATATTTAGTTTCTTAATATATATTACTTATATGTGAAAATCACAATTAAATTATTTATCATTTTATCGAGTTTATTTAAAGGTAAGAATATTCTCATTTAGCAATGACATAAAATCAAATTACCAGGGAGAACATATAGACACACATACAGGTACACCCCACTAAGTATATTGCATAAATTCAGACACATGTTCTCACATATTCCTGGATTATCAACACAGACATTGTAGAAAATCTCATTTCCAAACATGTGTGTATCATGCCCTGCAATGCTATTGTTTAAGATACACAGAAGCTACTGTCTTTTCAGCTATCTTATTTAATTTTGTTCCACCACTGTTTCAAATCTATTTTATTTTTTATATTGTTGTGTTTGCTTGTTTTTAAAGAAAAAAATGAATTTCTACAAACTACATATAAATAAATACGATATTTCGTTACACCTATGGTCAATTTATAGCTCTTTTCTATTTATAACTACCTTAATATTTGACTTCCTATGAGGAAAAATCTCCTAAATAAAATACAGAATGATAATAAAGAACTCCCCAAATATTTCAGTTGCCTTCAAAAAAGGCAAATCAAATATTTAACTAAATATTTAGTTTGTGGACAAATGTGCTGGAGTTATTTAGTGTAGCTATTACAAGCATACAGATGGATTCATTTAATTTGCTGGCAATACAAATAAACGTAAATATAATTTTAATATATCAGTCAGTTTGAACAATCATCTCCCATAATTAAAAGTGAACTTTTTTTTCACATTGCAGTTAGTTATATAATCACAGTCATCTTTCACTTGTATTATTATACAAAGTAGAGAAAATGGGACTCTTAGGCAAAACCACACTGTAAGACTTTGATGTTTTACTTGATACATTTCCTGCCTACGCAAACTATTCTGATATTTCACAGAACAAAACATTTTCTTTATCTCATTCTTCCTACCATGACCTCAGAATCTCCCTCTCTCTAACTTCTTCTTCTATCCTCTATCTATTTTTCTCTTCCACACCCTTCCCCCATTTATCTTTTCTCTTCCCCTCTTTCCTTCACCACTCTTCTCTCCCCTGTGATGACTTTTTGCCACCACTTTTTCTCTTTTAGAGAAGGATATTTGGATAAGTGGGTGAAGATTAAGTCACTATCAATTATTCATACAAAGACTATATTTTCTAGGGAATCAAAGAAATGCTTATTGTCTGAACTAGACCACTTAGCCATAGAACCAAAGCCATTAATACAGAGCTGCGTTCTATTTGCTTTTCTTCTTTTTTCTCTGTCTTTTCTGTATTTCTATAGTAAGCATCTGCAAGACATCCAGTAGATAAACTGACTTTTGTTTGGTGAATAAATTTAAGGGACTTCAAGAGAGAAGTCCTTTTCTAGTTCATGATCTGTAATCCCTAGGGCGTGATTCAACAGTATAAGAGGAAGAGAGAATAAATATCGAAGGACTACTAGTAGGTTCTACTATAGTGTTTACTAAATTGGACCAATTGCTATTCTTTATTTTATAGCCTTAAAATTTCAGTGGTTATGTTGAAGAGCAAGTTCCACGTATTATAGCTTAATTTGAGTCTAATTCTGACAGGATCTCTTCTATAACATTCCATAGATAGATAGATAGATGATAGAAATACACACACGTGTGTGTATATATATACAAACACATATATGTGCACATATTTGTGTGCATATATAGATTCATATATACATTTTTATCTATAATGGAAACTCTCAATCTCCACTAAAAGTCTATAGTTTATTATTTATTTTACATGGAGTATGAACATTAATGTTATACTGGAATATAAACATGATAAATGGTTTATTGCCATGTTTCCAAAATTTTATAGAGGACTACATATATATATATATATGTCTGTGTGTGTGTGTGTATGTGTATGTGTTTATACATGGAGAAAGAGATCTCAAAACTATCAAATGTATGTGCATTACCTCAAAATTGTTTATAGCCAATGAACTGGTATGAATAGATCAACTATTGTGATATAATCACATGACAGAGAGATATAGATAGGTTTCCTGTTAGTTTGATTTTTTTTTGTCAATTACTATGTTTTTGGTCCTGAGTCCAACACCAGAGGCATTACAATAGGAGCAGATTAAGAAACTGAGGAAGAGAAAAGTGGAAAGCAGGTCTAACACAGTCAGGTGCCTGGCCCAGTTGTCAATCTGCCTTGAGTATATAGCAGTTTGCTTCTCTCTTCTAGCATATCCACATACCAGCCTTCATAAAAATCCCTTATGCAACTGGGAGAACAGCCTGCCTTTAGGGATATGTTGATGATTCCCAATGACCTAAAATTAAAGTCATATGGTCCTCAAGGCTTTAAAAAGCTTACACCAACTTTATACCATTGTTTTCACATCATATTTTTACTGAAACTCAGGTAAGAATGAATTGACCTCTCACTATTCCTCATGTAAGATTTATTTATTATAATTTCTGAAGCTACTGATTCACTTTTTGGTTAGCCCCAAATATTTCCTGTCAATCAATATCCTCACCATTTCTTTTTGTTAAATGACCCAGGGCTTGTTCTGTTGACCAGGCTGGAGTGCAGTGGCACAATCATGGCTCACTGCAGCCTCACCCTCCCACACTCACTGGATCCTCCCACCTCAGCCTGTGGAGTAGCTGGGACTACAGGCATGCACCACCACTCTTGGCCAATTTTGTTTCTTGAACTTTTTGTAGAAACAGAGTTTTGCCATGTCGCCCAAGCTGTTCTCGAGCTCCTGGCTTCAAGCAATCTGCCCACCTGATCCTCTCAAAGTGCTGGTATTACAGATGTGACCAACCATACCTGGCTAAGTCAACTTCTTTTAAAACTCTGCTTTATACTCAATCTCCAAGGAAAATTTTTCTTTAAAGATAATTTTTTAGCTATTACTAGTTGTGTATATCTTTCCATGATCCATCTCGTTTCCTTGTTTCTGCCATCAGCACCATTCTTTCATTTCCATGGTAGCACTGTATATATGTGCAGTGTTATATTATGACTCAATAAACCCTCTGTAGACCAAACATGACTTTATTAGGTAAATTTAATAAAAAGTTGTCTGTAGAGATCACTCATTTTTTGAAGTAGTGATGTTTCACGCTAAGTTATTCATATTACAGTTTGTTGACTTCTGTGATCTTGGCAATATCTACACAAAGCTCTCCTGACGAATTTGGAAGTTGCTAGGTTGCTAGTATCTGTGACACTGACACAATTGGTTTTGTATAATTAATTGCCCTATTCAAAGTCATAGCATCTTTGAATGAGAGAAAAAGAATGCACAATTAGTGCTGATGACCATATAAGGAGATGTGAAAAGCTGAAAGAGATTAATATAAACTCAGTGTGAAGATGCTTCCATAATTATCCCAGGGTAACATATTGGTTACAGACAGTCATTACCATTTGCATGATCAAGACTATTTTTCCATTTTCCTTTTATGTACCCCCAAGATACATTTACTGCTTAAGAAAATACCTTAATTATTTGCAATTCTAATGGGGAGTAATTTTCTGCTAAATTAATTTGTTAGAAGTAATCTCCCACTGACTTAGTGTACTCTTTGCATGCTCCAGAAACTTTAGCTATTTGAGGTGTTCAAATTAGTAATGTTTTCCAGAGATAAGTCACTTGAACCTCATGGGATCACTTGAACCTCATGGCACACATCAGGGATATAAAAGAATTTTCAGTGATTCATCTCTCAGTTAAAGAGAAGAAGGAAACTTATGGCTACATTGTACACATAAAATAGAGTTAAAAAAATAACATCACCTATACATACTCGTTTTTGGTAAATTTGTTTGAAAAATTAGCTGAATTGCAATAGAAAATAGTAGATTGTGATAGAAAATACAAGGAAAATATTTTAAAGTCCAGCTTTATTTACTTAACATGTCTCACATTTTCTTCTCAATTCTTTTTTTTTTTTTTTTTCCTTCCTGAGTGCTGTGGTTATCATCATCACTGGTCATTAGAGAAATGCAAATCAAAACTACATTGAGATGCCACCTCACGCCAGTTAGAATGGCGATCATTAAAAAATCTGGAGACAACAGATGCTGGAGGGGATGTGGAGAAATAGGAACACTCTTACACTGTTGGTGGGAGTGTAAATTAGTTCAACCATTGTGGAAGACAGTGTGGTGATTCCTCAAGGACCTAGAAATAGAAATTCCATTTGACCCAGCAATCTCATTACTGGGT
>PVKV010024376.1:0-31528 GCA_004027835.1 Alouatta palliata | reverse complement strand
TCTGTTGGGGGGAAAAAGGGGAGGGACAGCAGGGGGTGGGGAGTTGGGGAGGGATAGTATGGGGAGAAATACCAGATATAGGTGATGGGGAGGAAGGCAGCAAATCACACTGCCATGTGTGTACCTATGTAACAATCTTGCATGTTCTTCACATGTACCCCCAAACCTAAAATGCAATAAAAAGTATATAAAAAAAAAATATATACTAGAAAACTGAGAACATTCCTCAGTCAATTTGGTGAACTGCTTGTTTTATGGTCTGTCAAAATTATAGGTGCTTCCTCCTTTTAGGCTACTCTATACCTTGATTAATTGATAGAAAAGAGAAAACTTCAAGACATGAAGGCACACACTCTCCAATCAGCTATATGTGTCCTTTATTTTTAGAAATGTACCATCCTAACAATTTACAGGTGCTTTCTGCACTTCTTTCACCCTCAGTTTAAAGCAGTTCTAATAGTTTTAGGTCTTCAAGTTGACAGCTGACGTTTGTGCCTAGGGGCAAAAACGAAGGGGCAGTCATGGCCAGTAGCCAAATTTTGGTGGAGAATGTCAAGGCTGCCATTGCATCAAGGACACCCCACTTTCCTTTTCTATGACAATGCTGAGGGCTGCTGTTTAATTATGATCCCTTCTCTTGAAGAATTCCATTGAACCTCCATTTATTATGCAACTTATCATAGTACGGTTTTGCTTTTTCAGAGCTGCAAAGGCATACATTTCTCTGATCTACTGGAGGAACCAGAAGGAGGAAAGTGCACATACTGGTTACTCCCACTAAGTGCAATTCGTATCTTATCTAAGAGCAGCAATCATGGCTGCACCTGTTCTGGTGAAAACAAAAGAAAATGATGAGAGTAGTGCCATGGGGTGTCTGGCCCTTTCTGACACTGCTCTAAAGATTCCTTTGCAAAAATCTAGTGGTCAAAGTCAATATCAGGGCAATGGCACAAGTCAGAATTAAAGACTAAACAAGGAAAAATTGCCAAGAGACTAAGTAGAACTACCAAAGAGCTGGAAAACAGCCAGGGCAAAGATGACCCACAGAGGTGCAGGACTCAGTTTTATGTCCTGCCGACTCTCTCATGTGGTGCTGTGGAGTTTCTGGCTCCTAAAGACCTTCAGCTCTTTTCTAAGTCAAAGGATCTCTGAAAATGCATTCTAGGTCTATGGCTTTACTTTCTCCAAGAACTTTAAGTTACATATCAACCCACAGCAATTCTGAGTTTAAGAATCAGTTAGTCAACCAACTACCAAACACACACAGTCTGTGTGTGTGGAACAAATTTAAAGCAGAGTCACTTTCTCTCCTTGTCTAGCCTAAAAGGAAGATAAGGCATGTACCTGCAAACAGAAATTTGTTGATAATCACCCCGGTCAGTGGATACATATCACCAGCATAGGCAGCAAACATGCCCATTTCACCCTTGTTGTTGGGTAAGCTGGGTCGGTCCAAGTGGAGAGATTTGAAGGAATGACTCTTTGAACCAACATTCAATTTGTCTGGTGGTTCTCAAATTTATTGAGCTTGAAGATTACTAGGCAATTCTATAGTATCTTTAGTGAAATGCTAAAGAAAGTTAATGTTATATATATTATGTAACATATATCACTTTATATAGGATTGCGCTATATTACAAAGTGGTGTTTGTTTCCAAAAGTGTAAGAAAAAATTTATCTTTACAAATAAACTTAAAACTATGACTGTTATGAGTGGCACCCACTTAGGGGCAGCAAGATGAAGGTCAGTGTAGTTTTCTGAAATGTAAAGGAAGATATTCACATTTATATATATATATATATATTAAGATATTTACATTTGTATATATAATGTACATATAAGTATATATATAATTTAAGAATCAATAACTAAGTCCAACACTAAAATTTGTAATATATAAAGGAAGATATTTACATTTATATTTACATAATATACATATATGTATATATGTTAGTGATTTAAGAATCAACAATTAAGTAAAACACTAAAATTTAGGAGATAGTTGCATATAAAATAACAATTATTCTCTGGTTTTGCTTGAGAAAGCAACTTTGAAGTGTCCTTTGTAGGAATATGGATGAACCTGGAAACCATCATTCTCAGCAAACTGACACAAGAACAGAAAATCAAACACCGCGTGTTCTCACTCATAGGCAGGTGTTGAACAGTGAGAACACATGGACACAGGGAGGGAAGCATCACACACTGGGGTCTGTCGGGGGGAAAAAGGGGAGGGACAGCGGGGGGTGGGGAGTTGGGGAGACATAGCATGGGGAGAAATGCCAGATATAGGTAATGGGGAGGAAGGCAGCAAATCACACTGCCACGTGTGTACCTATGCAACAATCTCGCATGTTCTTCACATGTACCGTAAAACCTAAAATGCAATAATATATATATATATATGTATAAAAAAATACAACAATCTTCATCCTCTCCTTGCTTCTATGAAAATAAGTTTTTAAGAGCTTATGAGGGCTCCTCTAGAGAGCTATAATGGGAGTGTTGTCTCACTCCTCGGCTTCCCAGCACAGGTAGAGAGGTAATTTCCATGTCCTGTTCTTCTGCTGACATTAATAATGCTCCCTTAACCACATGAGGGCAGAGTATTATCTCAGCTCCAATGGAGCCAATGTTGGACAGTTATAATCTGTTTCCTCAGCCTATTATTTTTTCTCCTTGAGGGTCATAGCAGCTGACAAGGTGGGGTCAGAATGTGTGCTACATGCAGGAGGAAGGGCATGGCTTTTGAGAATGAGGGCTGAGGCTTTCCCCAAGGTACAGGGATTACTTTATATTGCTGAGGCTTTCCCCAAGGTACAGGGATTACTTTATATTGCTTTGGGAAGAGTAAGAGAAGGGAGTCAAAGGCATAAGGACCTGTGTAAACACATTAGCCCCTTTTGTCTGGAGAATGTAAGGTGACCTTGGCCATGAGATCTCTTTGACAGCAGTCACACAGGACAGTGTAGACCACTGAAGTTACCTCATAATATTGTATTCACCAACACTCTGGGTCTTATTCTGATCTGTGCTCATCTCACCCTCCCCCTCACTCAGCACCCACCCCTCACACCAAAACACACATACTCTCACACACACAGTCACACTCACCTCACCCTTCTCACTCAGCACCCACCCCCCACACCAACACACACACTCACACTCACACACTCACTTCACCTTTCCCCTCACTCAGCACTCACCCCTCACCGACACACACACTCTCTCTCTCATACACACACTCATACACTCACCTCACCCTTCCCCCCCCAGCATCCATCCCCTCACTAACACACACACTCAGTTCATTTTCCCCTCACTCAGCACCCCTCCCTCACCAACACACATACTCTCATACACACACACACACACACACATACACACACACACACTCTGTCATACACATACACACACTCAGCTCACTCTTCCCCTCACTCAGTACCCACTCCCTCACCAACACACACACACTCACACACACACACCACAGTGGGCTACAAAAAATGTCAGTTGATTTGTTTTACTGAATAAGTAACCAACTGCAGGTTACTCCCATTATATTAACTTGATTTCATGTCTATTTGGTGTTGCTATAACAGAATACCTGAAGCTGGATAATTTATAAAGAAAAGAGACTTATTTAGCTCACATTCTCCAGGCTGGGCTGGGAAGTAAAAGAAGCATGTTAGCAGCATCTGCTTGGCTTCTGGTGAGGACTTTCCATGCTGTGTCTTAAAATGCTGGAGAAGGTCAAAGAGGAAGCAGACATGTGCAAACAGGGAAAGCCTGAGGGTTGTCCCGGCTTTGTAACATCCTACTCTTAAGGGAACGTCACTGTGAAAACGAATCTATTTTCCAAAGAGTGAGAACTCACTCATTACAAAGAGAATGTCAGTGAGTCATTCATGAGAGACCTGTCCCCATGACCCAAACACCTCCCATTAGTCCCTAGCTCCCAACACCACCAAATTGGTGATCACATTTCTGCATGAGTTTTAGGGAAGACAAACTTAAATTATACCACATAATCACTTCCAGGATGTTTTCTGAGGGAGAAAATTCATAGAGGGTGCTATGGTCTGAATGTTTGTGTCACCTGCAAAGTTTATATGTTGAAATCCTAATCTCTAATGTGGTGGTAATAGGAGGTGGGGCCTTTGGGAGGTGATTAGGTTATGAGGGTAGAGTCCTCCCTCCATGAATGGTATTTGTTTCTATACAAAAGAGAGCACAGAGAATCCAATTACCCCTTCTACCGACACATCTGCAGGTGCCTTGATCTTGAACTTTCCAGCCTCTAGAATGGTTAAAAATAAATTTCTGTTGCTTATAAGCTATTCAGGATATGACATTTTGTTATAGCAGCAGAAATGGACTAAGACAGAGGGTAACACTAATTTTCAACATGACTAATGTAGGCACTATAAGTTTGTCTATTCAAAGAAAAGTAAGCTATATGGAAAACTGATAAAATTCATAATATATTTAAATTTTTCACAATGTAATTTCTTTAATTGAAGTTGTAAAAGTTAAATTTACTTAAAGTTGTTTTCTCTCTTTTATCCCACGTGCTAAATGGAAAGAAAAATAAAACTGTTGACCAAGAATTCTACATCCAGTAAAACTATCCTCAAAAATGAAGGGGAAACTAGACATTCCTAGGTGGACAAAAGCTGAGAGAGTTTGTTGCTAGTATTATAAAGGTTTATGTTTCTATACACTAGCAAACTATCTGAAAAGAAAATTAAAAAGGCAATCCTATTTATAAGAACACTGAAAAGGAATAATATACTTAGTAATAAGTTTAACAAAAGAGGTGAAATATTTGTACACTAAAAACTAAAATAGATTGATGAAAGAAATGAAAGAAGATACAAATAAGTTAAAATACATCCTGTGTTCATAGATTGGAAGATTTGATATTGTTAAAATTTCCATACTGCTCAAAGCTATCTACAGATTTAACATTATTTCCATAAAAATCTCAATGCCATTTTTTATAGATACACAAAAAATTCCTAAAATTCATATGGAACAAAGAAAGACCCAAAACAGCCAAAACAATTTTGAGAAAGAACAAAGCAGGAAGCATCACACTTCTTGCTTTTAAAATATGTTATAAAGCTACAGTAGGTATTATTATGTTATTACCTATTAGGTATTTTTTAGATATTATAATCTATTAATAGATATTATTATATTATTACATATTAACATGTAATGTTAATTTTTACATATTAATATTATTACACATTATTACCTAACATCTCTAATGGTAAATTTGAAGGTCCCAGCTGTATTAGTTTACTATAACAAAACACCACAGATTAGTACCTTCAAATAATACATATGTGTTATCTCATAGTGCTGTAGGCCAGAAGTCTGATATTAGTCTCTGAAATAAAGATAAAGGTAATGTTGCATTTTTCTCTGGAGGATCTAGGGAGAGTCAATTTTTCCACCTTTTTCAGCTTCTAGAGGCCGACTACAGCCCTTGGCTCACGGCCCCTTCCCTCCATCTTCAGAGCCAGCAATGGAGACACAAGCTCCTCTCACATCAACTTCCTACTGTCTCCTCTTCTGCTTTTACGGCTCCTGTGATTGTACTTGGCCCACCCAGATAATCCAGGATATTCTTCTTATTTTAAAGTTAATTTCATTTGCTATTTTACCTAACATATGCACAGGTTCCAGAGATTAGGATGTAGACCTCAGCAGAAGCAGATATTATTGTCTATACTAGTTAAGCACTTTGTACCAGCCATTGGATTAGATGTTAAGTTTACAAAGAGGAATAAATCTCAGGGGCTTCCCATTTTATGATGTAAGCAAAGCATAAAATAATGCAGGGCAATGACAGAAATAATCATAGAATAGTATCAAACTATCCATCCCAGCTTCTGTTGGAGATGGATGGTATAGTAGAAGGTTTTCTGGAAGAGGAGGTATCTGAGATTAATTCTTAGGATTAATAAGTATCCACTGGATGAACAATAGGGCCTGCAAGTCACACAGTTCTCTAATGTGCCCCAAACATGCCAAATGTCTTTCCTCTATAACTTGGCTGACAAAGTTGCCTTATAATTACAAGGCTGATGGTAGCTAAATGAGAACTTATTTAACATTTATTTATTTACTTGACAAATACATACTGAGGACTATAATGTGTGAGAATGTATGCTGGCCATCAAAGCAGTAACAGGACAGAACATACAAGGGTCCCTGCGTTTTTGGTGCTTATGGGCCTACAGAGGACGCATGGAAGCATTCACGTGACAAACTACTTAAGAACTAGGCTTGTGAATCTGTCCAGAGAGGTGATGCTTTTCAGATCCCAAGTCTTACAGGAAGAGAACAAATCTTCCATCTCCCCGAATTCCTGATGAACAACAGATGCTACCCCTGAAGTCTGTCATCACAAACCAAAGCAAGGGAAAGTTCGCAGCTCACTGACTTGGGTGTAGTTCTGGCTGAACAGCTCCCACGCCCGTGACAGAGCTGCTGCCAACCACAGAAACCACTGTTTCACCCAGTGCATGACCCCAGGTCCTCCCATGGCACCACCCCTGAAAGTGGCCAGCTACTGGCCCTGCTTCTAATTCAGGAACTATTTTCTTTTCCAGGATTGTGGAGTTTTACAGGAACTCATGGGTTGTCACAGAAGCCTGGACATCATTTGCTCGCTATTTCTATTGGAAAATCCTCTACATATGACTTCTAACTGAATTACGATAATATTCTACAATCTAACCATCCACAGGTTAGGGAAGGCCTGTAGGGACTTCAAGTGCATTTTCTATAGAAAAAGCAAGTTCCAAAGAGGAGTTATAATGAGAATAAAATGAATAACAATCGCTTAAATTTAATAAAAGCTTTACTGTTTAAGATGAATATTTGGATTTTTCAAATCATTTGATGCTTACAGCCATCATGGAAGGTGGGTCTCATTTTTATCTCCTTTTGAAAGGTGAGAATATTTAGGGACAGAGAAATTAAGTGACTAGGCCCAGATGATACTGTTGAGATTCAGGCACTTTACCCTAAAACCTTGCTTTTACCTCTCTGCTATGAGGGAGCATACAGCTACTTTCCTCCTCAGCACAAAGGAGCTATTTTCAGCATTTGGGGTCACCATCAGAGGGCTGGCAGTGGGGCAACTCATTCCCTGAGATGTCAGTGTCATTCTAAAATTGCAGCTTTTTTCTTAAATAGAGAAGGACAAAGAAAAAAAACATTCATTCATTCAGAAAAAATTCTTGTTGAACACCACTGAGCCCAGTGCTGGAGACGCTTTTAGGAATGAGACATAGTCTGACATCATGGAATTTACATTTATGTTAAGAAAACATATTTTTATTAGTTTTTATTTAATGTCTAACTAGACTTTTGACAAGGAATTTGAAGAAAAAGCAGGGGTTTGTTATCAATGTGTTACTGTGGCACCCAGCGTGGGAGGCCAGGGAGAATTCTCCTGAGGCAGTGACAGGTAACTCAGACCTGGAGAGTGAGTCCAGTGAGGAGTTGGAAGAGAGAGTACTTGCAGAAGCGGCAATGGCAGAAGAGGGAATTGTAGCTTTTTGAAGCCCAACTTTGTTTCCATCTGCTTGGCAAAGTCCTCTCTAGGCCCTCCCCATCACACACATTCATTCATGTCAAAGCCTCGTTCTCTTTGTTGCTGCCATTGTTTACACATTTGTGGGCAAGAGACTTGCTTTTCCAATAAAATTCCTTTCCTGAAGATGGTGGCCATATTTGCCTTGCTGTATCCTTAGGACCTCCCCAAGTACCAGAACATTGTAGGCATTTAGTATTTAATGTATGAAGAAATGATCCATTTGAAGACAAAGCCACACTTTACAAATATTGGTTGTTTCTCAAGACCTAGCGTAGCTCAGTGTTATTCACATTGGGAAGTTGCTGTTGACCGTTTTGAATGAGTGAATTAATAAATGATGAGTGTGTGAAATGAAAGTACAAGTGACTGAATCTATGAATAAATGTGGGAATGAAAAAGTGAACAAAATAAGCATGTGATTTCTGTTGGGATTGAGAATTTAGCCAAGAGTATATTGTTCCTGAACAAGTCTTTGCAAGGAGAATTAGGTATACCTACTCAGCATACCGAATTCACCAGAATTTAGTCCTCATCAGCCTCTTAATGTGTCCTATGAGACACTTAATCATCTAGTATTCTGGAATTTTATGATTCACAATTGTAGTATGGCCTATATTTTATCTAAAAATGAAAGACATATTCTATCATCTGTATATTAAAGGAGCCTAAAAGTTCTTCATCTGAAAACTATACCTGACTAAGCTCCCTTTAACCAGGTTAGAACATTATTCATGTGATTGCATTGCTTTTATTTACTTAATCAAATACCAAAGACTGTTTGTAACAAGCAGAATGGTAAATGGAAATAACAGGTACTTTTTCACAGGTCCCTGCTCAAATCCAATTCTGCCACTTATTAGCTGGGTGATTTTGGTTGAGTTACTTGACCTCACTAAATCCCAATATCTTTACTGTGCAATCAATTCAAAGCAGACTCACAGAATCATAATGAAGACTAAATGACTGAATACATGTAAACCACCACACGTAAAGTCTGGGAAAGAATGGGTACTAAGCAAGTTTTTGCATCAGTAGCCTGCACATTTATGTTGACACACTGCTGTTTGCTTGTTGTGATTCTTATTATTGGGAACTAGCCTATTTCCAATATTTAGTTCTAAATGTCCTTATAATATACAGGTAGCATTACAAATTGTGTGTGTGTGTGTGTGTGTGTGTGTGTGTGTGTAATTATTGAACCGTAGCCTTTAATGCAAAGAAACAAGCTGAGTTTGAGGGTTTCTGCTGAGTTTGTGGGAGGTGGGCAGGTGGGGAGGGATAGCATCAGTAATTTTTATCTTAAGGATGCTGCTCTTGCCTGAGAAACCTGGGCTCTAACTCTAAGGAAGCAAAAAGTTTTTCACAGCAATGCTGCACAGTTATGCTGATTATAGCAAAATACTTTATAAATATAAGTTGCTATGTATTATTTTTATTAAAAAACCACATTCATAATTACAAGCAAGTCTCTGCTAAATATGTAAGTTCACTTTTCTCAATCATAGGCCTTTAAGTTGTTCTGAGCATAAAGAAAGCAATGCCTTGGCAGATTTAGGAATTGAGAGTCCACTTTGCTTGCTGGTTATTGGAATTAACTTGAACAAGACCCTTCCCATCTAGAGAATCCAGGGAGCTGAAACGGTGGGATATGTAGCCTTTTCTACATCTTAATTTGTCAGAGTCTAGAACCCCCTGGTCCCTGCTGTGTTTTCTGCTCTTAGACCTTTTGAGATTTCCAGAGTAAAATTCCTAAATTGGCACAGATGAACCTTTTTGGCATCAAATGGCTCTTATGAAACAGCACACTGATGAATTAAATGAAATGATTCAGAAAAACACCGATTAAATTTCCCTTTAAATACTCAGGGGTTTAGAAATTAAGCAAAACTGCTTGGCACTATGCAGTCTGGATTTTAACAAACCCAAAATGTTTGAAAAATTATTCAAGATGTTTTGACAGAGAATGCTACTATGTTTATCTTTTTTCCCTGACATCTGTTTCCATCCATCAAAATGAAAACAGAATTGGGGTTACTAGCTAGTGTCCCAGAAAAGACTTTCTCCTATCAGATGGAATAATCCAGTTCTCCTTTTAATACTCACTGGCTTCCTTGTTTTGTTGAAAAGTGATAGAGCTGGTTTGCTTGATTTCACAATTGAAGCAAAATAAAACTGAGTAACTATGAATAGTACAAAGTGACGACCCTAAACGCTGAGGTCATTATTTTTAAAAGAAAAAAAAAATAATTCCCATTACATGAATTGAATCTGTAATGTTGCCTGGCCTGAACCGTGAAGGCAATAAATGTGAAATACTCCCTCCTGCCTTCAGCCTACAGCCCCCAACATCACCACCAGCAGTCTGGGCCCCTGACCCTCACTCTCCTGCCTGAGGAGGGTTGTGCTGTTTGGAAGGAAATAGGAAGACTCCTGAGAGGGCACGTGGTTGAGTAAAAAGAGTTCAGAGCATAGACTCAGAGGTCTAGGCTTCAGCTCCAAACCACCACTGCCTGGCTGGATCACCAGGAACAAGTCAGGTTTGACCCAGAAGGTTGCTGCCCTCAGTGACCCCTCCTAAAAAGTGCACAGGATTGGGAATCTCCAAGATAAGTAATCTCCAGTTCTGGAGCATTCTAAGATACAGTCAGGTTATGTTAGTTGTACTTTCACAGATGGAGAGTATACTTTTAAAACTTATACTGATAGATAAATGAGTCACTGATTTCCTACTTTAATATAATTTTCCAAACAAATATTATCCCCCCCTCGCCCAAGTGAGAAACATATGTGTGTATCTATCATCGATCTATCTATCTATGTCTTTCTTCTCCATGGAACTATTATTAATATCACTCATCTCATTTATCCATCTATTGAATTTTCTCATCTTGCAATTTACAAAGTGTATTAGTTAGCTTTTCTTCTCACAACTCTAAAATGGATCAATTAACTCTGTCCTCAAATAATGCTCAAGGAAACTGGTACTTCTCAAGGCGAATTCCCTAAGATGACATAGCTGATAAGTGGCAGAGCTGGGGCTGAGCTTAGGTCTCCTGATGCTGGTCCTAAAAAATTCTCCTTATAACTTGGGCTGGGCTCTTCCAATCATGATTACATTCTCTAAGGCTGCAAAGGGATATAAAAGGCCATAGCTCTGGAGCCCTGGAGCCCTGGAGTAGCAGCAAGCCAGTATGCTTTTTCCTGTGGTTTTGGTGGCCCAGAGTTATCTGGATAATTACCAGGCTGAGATTGGTGAGGCACAGCCATTCTTTGGCAACTTGGTAAAACAATGCAAGAGAAACAGTTTCTATTGTCTATTCCCAATTCCCCAAGCATGTCAGCAATGAAACTGGGCTGGTTCAGGGTTCTCATGGCAATCAGAGAAGACTTCAAGATTTAAAAGCCAAGTTCAAGATTTAAAAGCTAGAGAAACAAGAAGCCACAACTTTTCCCCTTTTTTTCTTTCTTCTTTTTTTGAGGTGGACTCTTGCTCTGTCACCCAGGCTGGAATGCAGTGGCACAATCTCAGCTCACTGCAAACTCTGTCTCCCAGGTTCAAGTGATTCTCCTGCCTCAGCCTCCTGAGTAGCTGGGACTACGGGCACGTACCACCACACCCAGTTAATTTTTGTATTTTTAGTAGAGACAGGGTTTCACCCATGTTGGCCAGGTTGGTCTAAAACTTCTGACCTCAGGTGATCCATCTGCCTCCGCCTCCCAAACTGCTTTGATTACAAGTGTGAGCCCCCATGCCTGGCCTCACTTTTGCCATTTTATATGCTTTGTAGACTCCCTGTAACTGTGAAATCAGGAAGCTGTAAGGCACCCAAGTAGTATCATTGAGCTAGCATTGGTGTTTCACAGTACACAGAGACTGATAACAAAGCCACAGAGATGACCACGCTGTAATAATGATTATAAACAGTCACCTTGTAGATCAGATATTTATCATCAGTTATAGCCCAGGAAACCCTTGTATATTTGCTATATCACTTGGTCTTTCAAATAACCCTGTGAGGGAGAAAGGATGAGAATTTTGTTTCCACTTTACAGATGAGGAAAATGAGAATGGCAGAGTCTTGGGAAATGGTATCCACCTAGTTGCTTGGACTGGCAAGCATCCTTTCACCTCATCTCCCTCACTTGTCACAGCTTCCATTACTGACTCCTTGCCCTCCCTCCACCAAGGTATGTACCAAATCCATCCACTTGTCTGCATATTCCCTGCTACAGAACTAGTCAAAAGCCCATCTGATCCTTTTGCAGCAATGTCCTAATCGGTCTCTCTGTACTTATTCCTGCTTTCTCAAATTCAAATTGAACTTACAGTCCTTGGGCAGTGCTGCACTGATCTCACTGTGGCCATTCCTCAAGCCAAAATTTCATTCAGCAAAGGGTTCTTTGAATATTTAGAATCCCAAGGTTCCTGGGCCATTAATGTTTGCTGATGCGCCTTTTACAAAATGTGGGATTATAAGGAGATTTATGAGCTGCAGCAGCATCAGGGCTCTAAGTCATGGACATTCTGAATGCCTAGCTGACTGAGCAGGGAGGACCCCAGCTCCCAGGTTGTTGCATGCAGCAGGACACTGAGAAGCAGGCACTGCCATGGCAGAGCAGCCAGAGGCTCTGATTCAGAGCTGAGTGCATCTGTCCATCTAAGAGAATCTATGTCATCAGCCAAAGAGGCCAGATAGCAGAATCTAGCTGCAAATCACTCAGTTTAATCCAGCGTATCTCAACTTCAGTGCTATTGATATGTTATACTGGATTATTCTTTCCTGTAGGGAGGCTGTTCTGCGTACTGTAGGATGTTTAACAGCTCCTTGGCCTCTACCCACCAGATGCCAGTAGAAACCCTGCCCTCTGCCCCTCCATATGTGGTAACACAAATGTCTCCAAACATTGTCAGATTTTCTTGGTAGAAGGGGAATGATAATACCCTCTGGTTGAGAAGCACTGCTTTAATAGGACTTCGTACCTTGGGCAAGTTACTTACTGCATCTTATCTAATTTTTCTCATCAGGAAAAACAATAGAAAACAACAAAATTAATATATTTGTTAGAATTAATGAAAACATATGTGTGGTGTCTAGTTTAGGGCTAGTGCAAAATGAGTGCTCAGAAAATCTAGCTGAGTAAACTAATTCTTTCTTTGGGAAGAAAAAAAAATAAATTTTTCTGAGACTTTAAGACAAGAATAAATGCAGAGTTGGCTCCTTTGACTTCATACTGGTACTCTTCTGCCCCCCAAGTCCCATCTGCAATGACAGAAACTCCTATAAAGGAAGGCATGTGAGCACATTTTGCTAAAACCAAAGGGTTTTACACATGCAGTTTATTTTGCAATATAATCAGATCTCTTTTGAGGCATTCTTTCTCCCTGGCCTCCAGAAGACACTATTTGTATGTGTAGGTTGTTTGCTAGTGAGGGCAGCTGCTGCAGACAGTGTTTTAGGAGGAGATGTCCCCAAAGGAGGTCCAAGGTGGGCTTCATCTGAGACAGGTAGCAATGTAAACAGAGAAGCAGCACAGGTAACATAGAAAGGTAAATGGCAGAGGCTTCAGAGGGAAGCAAAGTTGAGGTCAGAACTTCAGCCCTGCTCCTGGCTGTGTGGACCTCATCACTCAACCACCTGAGCTTCCCTGTCTTCATCCTAGGGATGTTGTCAGGAAATGGAATGCCTCAGGACTCAGCACAATGCTGGAGTCCAGCAATCACCTAATGAATGTAAGCATTAATAATGGCTACTATTCCTATATTAACTTTTACTATTATTGTTTTATTGATATTATCACCACCATCATTATTGGCCAGAGCAGTTTAAAGTATATTACCTTTACTGACTTCAAATCTGCTACCTCTTGGAGCCAGCAGGGTCCATCTCCTTGATTCTGAAGGCTGTGAAACAGGCAGGCTGTTTTAGCCCACTTCTCTCTGAGAAGGGTTTGAGGCCCATTTGGGGTAAAAATCTATGTGCTTCTCGTCCCTGGACTTCAAAGTGGCTTTATCTCTCTTGGCAGGTTAGGCTACCAGGAATACTGAACATTTTTCTGTCACACCCATTGCCAAGGTTGCAATTTGGGAAAACAAATAGGGATTTACAGATAGCAACTTTCTTCTTCTTCTATTGATAGCCTGAGATAATTCATGGCTAGGTTTGGACAAATGCAAAAATGTGCATTTAGTTTGGATTTGGATTCATTCCTCATGAATATTAGTCATCTCGGCCCAAAATGCAAGCACTTCTCTGCTTCAGCAGATGGGAGGATGTACTGTGAAATCATACTGTAGCACAGGGAGAAAACAAGAAGGCTGAAATTAAATTTAAGCATAAGTCTTGGCATAGTGGGATGAAGTGTGCATCATCATATATTTCTCTACAAAATAAGGAATGTGCTTTTAGGTGTGGTTTACATTCTTGCAAAAACAATGGGATGGGAATATTTATCAACCATGTTTGCTTGCTGATTTAACTCCCTGTAGGGGTGTTTTTTTTTGCATTTTGCTCTTCGTGCAGAATTTCCTTCTACTGAATGCCCGAATCAGAGACTAGCTCAGAGTCTGTCATGTTCTATTGATAATGATGAAAATATGATTCTGAGGTCCTGTTACTTCCCCAATCCTCTTCTGCTTGCTGGCGTTCTACTGCCTTCGGAGGTCACTTTTGCCATCATGGCAGAGACTAGACCAGTATTGGGCAGCTGATGGCCCCAACCAAAGGAAAAAAAAGTAAAATGGGAGATAAATAGGAAAAAAAAAATAGAACAAAAGTGAAAGAATGAAAGAATCGAAGTAGGAGTACTTTAAGTCCATGTTTTTTCTGTTCCATCACATTGATTAATGGAATTTAATAAAATACATTTATTAATTCCATTAATAAGTTTTTGTTAACTGTCTACTTTGTATCAGATACGGTGATAGGTAGTGGGGTAAAATTAAACTTTTATGATAACAAATCCAGAATCCACCTAACACTGATAATACACATAGATAACATAGATAAATATGCAACTGTAGTTCCCATTTTTTTCTGAAGATTTTCATTAATTGGTGTGTCAATATGACAATAGCACAGTAATTCCTGTCCTCTGAGAGAAAACAAAAGGCCATACAAGGTCTTGAAGTTCCTTTTATATCAAACAATGACTTTTACCATAGTTCAGTTTAATGTTTTCCTATTAACACTGGAATTCACTGAATGCAAGAAAATCCTATGAGTATATCTAATAACCTGTTAAGATAATGTTATTGATTATCTAGGAATTCTCCATTGACTTTTCAGTGACAAAATATGCCTTCTCGAAAATAATTCTGGTTAGAGATCATGCAAAAATTTTTCTAGAATAATAAATATACAGAACATTAGCTTTGTAAGAGATTGTTGAGATAATTTTGTTTTTCTGAACACCACCTTCATTTATGGATGAGAGAAATTCAGTAACTGAAAGAGTCACTAAGGAATGATTTTATTGCAAGTATTTTTAAAAGTTAGATCAAACACAGCTAAATTTTGTCAAATACCTGTTATGTTCCTAATTTGGTCACAGGCACATTTATAATATAATCTCTTTAATCCTACCAAGGATACTGGGAGGCAGATACAATGTTTTCCATTTAACAGGTGAGAAAACAGAAGCTCAGAGAAGATAAGTAACTCACCCTGGGTCACACATGGTTAATCTCCAGAATTCAAGTGAGAAGTTTCACTATCTGTTGTTGTAGTTAGTAAGAAATTCTCCTACCCAAATTCTTTGAGCTACTTGTATATTTAATAAAAGATCTTTTATGAAAATATTTTGCCATTTACCCTTTTATGCTAAAAATATAATTTAGGAGATTTGGCTATTTATATGATGTTTTAAGTGAGAAATTAAAATATCAGATTATATTTCTTTATCAGGTTCCCAGGTTCTATATCAAATCATTGGCTAGATGTATTGTATAGTATTTGCTAATTCTTTTTTTTTTTTTGCTAATTCTTTTTAAAGATTTTTTTTAATTCTTAAAAGTAAATATTGGATAATAACTGCAAAAAAAAAAATGTCAAGAAAAACAGGAGTGAAAACAAGGTCACTTTTATAGCCTATTAAAGAGGAAACTCAAAGCTTTTATAGCCCCAGCTTAGCTCTAACTGGGTGAGTAATTAGGCTAGATAACGTGGTTTCATTGTGCAGATGCATGTGTGGAGTAAAACAGTTGTACCCAGATGACTTTCCTCTACTCCAAGGCAGCTGTCTCAAAATTACTGAAGGTGATCATTTAAATACAGATTCCTATTTCTGACCTCACAGATTTCAGCAATTTTGGAATGGCTCAAAAATCTTTATTTTATTTATAGCTCCTTCTGATATTCTGCTACTCAGCTTTACAAAACGATGGATCATGTGAAGAATATTCTACTTGCACGAGATACTCTGTTCAACTCTGAGGTTTTTTATCATATTAATTATGGAAGCTTGGGAAAATCAAGTCAAATTTCTGAGCTTTATACTCCATACTATAGATGGCGGGAAACTGAACCTTAGTGATATCTGGGCCACCAACCAAGGCCACACTTCACAAGAGATTGTGTGTGTAAAAGTATTTTTAAATTCTAAAGTTGTTTGCAATGCCTGAAATGTTAGTGGCTGTGCCAGCAACTCTGTAGGTAAGGAAATGGTTTTAAGTATCATACCACGTACTGTCCTGAGTACTTTACCTTCTTAAGTATCAGTGTTCATGGCTGCTTGAACCGGAAGGTACAGAACTTTCTCTCTGTTGCATCTGCAAGGCTTCCAGGTGCCTTGTCCCAAACCCATAATCTCTGGTTTCCCTTTCCTTGATTTCTGACTTTATATTTAATGATTGTGCTCTGTTTGCCTCCTAGTGCATGGTACTTCCCCTGGTTACCTGGGTACACCCTCATGCCTTCTCTTCACTCTGCATTCTGCAAAAATGAATTAGCCCCTTCCTCTTTCTAGTGGACATCTGGTTCCTGGAATTCCATTATAAACATAAGGTCTAGTATTCTGGTTTCTTGAAACAGACAGACAACAATTACTCTGCAAGTTAAATGTTAGTATCTGCTATTTTAAAACAAATGAGAAAAATGAGCCTCAGTGATAATAAATAACCTTTCCAAGTTCCGCAATTACTAGGTGGCAGAACTGGGATTTGCAGCTGGTGAAAACCCCAGTTCAGAGTGGCTCTGAATTCTGAGATTGTTCTACTAAATGATTCCAGCTCCCACCACTCCCTGAAAAATGGAAACTTCAGAGAAGAAAGGATAAGATAAAGACTTACATCTTATTTTACTTTGCCAGACATATTGATCTTCTTCAGAAGCACATTGATTACACTCTGCTTTTGAGGACCATCCTTATTTTGAGGAGTACTTTTGGTTGCTCAGATAAATTCCCTCTCCCCTAGTGTATGTGGTCTTTGCTCCTGAAGGGAAGATCCATTTTTCTGTTTACTACCAATTTCACAGACCACAGAATTTGCCTAAAATAATTTGTCTGTGCTCTACTTACTTTTTTTCTAAGTCAACCTTTTGCTGCTCTTCTAAAAGTAGAGTGTTCTCGGGCCCAGGAATCTGAAGACAAAGGTTAACAGTAACAGGAAACATTTTCTTTTCTTTTATATTAATGTTTATACTTACTGGGTGAATCTTTGGTTATGCCTATCACTTGTATTTTCCTATTAGTTTATCCCCGAAGCCTAGGACACAGCCTGGGACAAAATACTTGTTCAGTCAATAAACAAAGGGATTCTTTAAATGTTTTGTACCAACAATACAATTATAAGGCAAGTCAAGTTTGGAGAGTATGCTGGAAAACTCTGTCATATGCTATCTGCTTGCACTGAAAAAAGCAGTGATTTCTAAGGGCAGTCCATTGGCCATAGCGACCAAACAGAAAATATTTCAGGGCTCTCACTTTTTACCAGGTTCTCTGCTCCATGTTAAGGGAAGACAGCGTCAATTAAGTAAGGTATTTACAGGGAACATACATCATTGGTTATGAGACTAGATTGTGCTTAAAGACCACCCACCACAGAAGCTGTGTGCATTGGGTTTCAGTTCACAAGTAAAATGGTTGGGTAGGGGGAAGACTTGGAATTACGGGGTCAGAGGGAGTAGACATCAATATTAACTAAAGGGCTATGAGAGGCTTTGCACCCAGACAAAGTAAGGGAAGAATTGGTGATAAGAATATTCTTGGCTTATACCAGGATAAAAAAAACAAAACAAACAAAAAAATCTGTCTTGCTACATAATGACTTTGATGAAAAACAAAACAAAACTGTGAGATACCATTGAGTCACAGACTGAGAACTGAGGCTGGATGATGTAGGACTTAATCAGGCATAGTTCTGGCCTTTTAAGCAGCTCACAGTCTGATAATATAATTTAATAAAACTATGTGTAATTCAAAATAAACTAGCTGGGGGAGGATGGAGGGAAGTGGTGAAGTATGATAGAATAGGGTTTTTGAAGGAGCTAGCCTTTTGGATGGACCTTGAATTACTTTGGGGACAGTATATGTAAATATGTAGATATAGGAAAGAGCATGGAGATTTTGGGGAGTGGGTGAGTGGCTGGATACTCTGGCCTCTCTTGAATTTTAGCGAGCATTCTCAGTGAATGAGATCCATGAGTAGAGACTCAATCAGAATTTTGAAATAGAAGGAAGCAGTGAAAATGTCAAATCTAGTAGTCATTCTGATTTACTTTACGAATAACTGCTTGACTCAGAGCAGAGGACACAGGTTAGCCTATGTCCCAGATAAGAAGGTTTTGCTAACCTTATGCAAATTTATTAGATGTGATTTAACTGGGTAGACCTGGAGATCCACAGTACACATTTTAACCCATTTTACTGATGTTCAGAAGGTGATTTAGACAGCTTTGAAAGAGTCATCAAAAGAAATCAGAGCAATCCTGCCTATCCTAGAAGTATTTAGAAACCTGAGGAAAGGAGCTAAGATGACAGTTTTTTTCTGAAAAATGCAGAGAGGGGCCATGCATTCTTTGGTGATGTGCTCCAGAAAAATGTTAACAAAAGGATGGTTTTTACTCTTAAACCATCAACTGATTTTGGCTACAAAGCACCAGCTGGCTTGCATTACTTGTAATGTGCTTTGGTGTGTCTCTGATGATAAATATGAAGGGTCCTTTAAGATATACAGAAATATTAAGCAACTAAACATGCTTTTTCCCCTCCCTTTGAAAATTTAAGGAGTTAAAAGAAACATAGAGGCCTTTTAAACATAAGAAAAGTTATGTATGGTTAGATCAATTTTGCTCCCACTATGATAAGCCAATGAGGACTTCTTCTTAAGGGAAAGAATAATTACGTTTGAGCTCCAAAGGTTAGAACTCTAGCCTGGCATAAAAAAAGAAGCCAAAATCACCTTTAGCCATCATCATAACTGGAGCATAATTCTAAAATGTTATTATGTATACCTAGTAAATCATAGAAAGCAATTACATGCTTGCATAAATAAGGATGGGTAAAGAAATATATCTGGGTTGAATTTTCATTAGATACTCAGCTGTATCTTTGGAGAAAGATATTATACAAAAGAAAAACTATTAACTGTCATGAATACAGCAGTTGAATTTGTTGCATGTAAAATTTTCCCAGCAAAGTACTTCAGGAGGTAACTCTTAGGTTGAAAATCTTGGATTTTAAAAAGGCTTACCTCCAGAAGAACTTTGCTGGGAACATTTTACATGCACTAAACTCAATTATCTAATTTCATCTTTTCAACAATCCTGAGGAAGTGGTTACTATTCACGTATTACAGATGTGTAAACTGAAACGCAAAGTAGTTAAAATGCTGACTTGGAACTATATCAGTACTCATAAATTTAAATGCTCTGCTTTTCTCTCTGGTACAAGGAGTTAGCTGGAGAGGAAAAGGGCAAATAATATGATAGAAGATGCCAGAAAAGGACTTCTATATCATTATCTGCACCCCTATCCTGCCCCTGATACAAGAAAACTATCAACTTCATGGATGGAAGTAGTATGATTCTGTTTTAAACTCGAGCTTTTTCTTTGAGTTTGGGTCCTTCCTTTAAGGAGAGGTCCATGAACTCCCAGAGGTCCAAGAACTCCTTCTGCTCCTGGTTACTAGGCATGTCTTGGAGTAGGGATGATAGTGTGTAAAACCCTACTGGCAAAGGAAAAAATATGAGTCACTGTAATGTGATGATTTCCATTGGAGAAGCTGGAGAGAAACATGGTTTCTGCCAATATCCGCTGACGTCTCTTTGTGCCAACCTCCCAAAATAGAAATCCTTGAGAAAACAGGAGCATCCCTCAGAAACACAAGAAGTCTGCCTGGGGTTTAGTTACATATAAAGATTATACACTGAGCATCTAGGCTTCTGCTGGCCCTACCCTGTGCTGAAGTCTCACCAGGCCTCCCTCCTGTCCTCAGTCATTCAGTAGCGAACAATGCTCTTGGTGATGGGGTTTCTCTTAGAAGTGCTTTCCATTCTAGAGAAATAATGTACCACAAGCATGAAATTGATATTTTGGCAAGTAGTGCCATTTGCCACATTTTATCTTTCTACAGATTTAATTTTACTTAAATTAACTCTTTCTGGTGAACTGGGGCTACTCACCCACCAAAGTGAATAGGAACTACACACACCAAAGGTAAAACCTTAGGCAGAGACAATGGCGTTGCTAGCTTATTTGCTATTCCAAGTGACATTTCCTCAGATGTTTGCTGCCCTGCTGTGCAAACATAGTTACGCATGAAATAAAGTAAAAAGAAAAAAATTAAACAGCAGTTAGTGGTTGGATGTTATTTCCAGTTTGGAACCACTCACAGGCTAGCTATAGAAAACTCTTCCCTCTGTTATTACAAATAACAGTTTGTGGATGGTGAAAAGAAAACAGACAGAATTTTCTTTTAACTTCAAGTACAGAAGCTAGCGTACCTATCATTACCACCACATTACAATACATTATGGGAGAAGGTCATAGTAACTTTAGAGGGGCTATTTCCATCCATGTCTCTCATCCTCTCAAAATTATTATACTGGGACCAGGCTGATGTCAAATGCTATGCTAAAGAAAACACACCAAGTTGAAGTGAGCTAATTAGAGAGAAGGAGACAGAACCAAAAGGTCACTGCATGGGCCCCCAATACCGAAACAGGTTTTATTTTGTTTTGTTTTGCTTTGCCACAACACACCCTGACAGAACAGTACAATAAACAGCCCTGCTTCTCCTCTTTCAGTTCTCCCTTTGTGTTCGCTAACGATTTTCCTTTACTCAAGGACCTATCTTTCATCTCTCCTTTATCCAAGGATTATATTTCCAGTCATTGTCAATATCCATGGAATCAATATAGCAACAAATCCAATTTTTCTACCTCTGTCAATTCATGGAATTATGTATTATCTCCTTGCACTGATGATGATGATAAAAAATAGTATCAATAAAATACCTAATATTAGCAGTTTTCTACCTACCAGGCAATTTTCTTAACTGTACAAGTTAGTGATTAAGTACTTTCTCTGTATTTTACTTATGTGTCTAATTGCTGTCTTGAAATGGAACTTACATGATCCAAGGATCTGAGTTTCTATAATCACAACCTTCAACCCCGTCCCCTAGTTAGTCCCTAGTCAATGCAATGAAATGGAACTACTGTCCATGGGAGAGACTCACCAATTCCAGAATAACGGGGTATGGTGATCACATCTGCTCTAAATAACCAACAAAGATTACACCGAAACAATAAACATGCCTAAAGAAACAAACAAAAAAGGCCAGACTACCAGAGTGTGGCTCAAGTTTACCTTGTGACTTGGCCGATCATCTTCAAGGGACACACAAGTAGACTAGCATTTTCAAATGATGACAGCTTGATAATTTGTACTTAACTTATATATGTGGTTCCCGAATAAAGAATATATGGATAATAATTGCCCTGAGAGAGACATAGTTTGAAGAGCTCGTCACTGTAATGTTTATCTCCATCTAATATTTTTTAGGAGTTGGAGGACATGACCTTGAGTCAAGACCCTGAAGTGGAATCACTCTTAGTAAATGGGCTACCATACATGATGGTACTCAGCTCCTCATGGACACACCATATTATCCAGAAGGCTTCTAGGATTCTTTCATTTTTATTATTTTATCTATTATTTTATTTTTTTATTGAGATAGATCTTACTCTGTCACCCAGGCTGAAGTGTAGTGGCATGATCATGGCTTACTGCAGCCTCAACCTGCTGGGCTCAAACAGTCCTCCCACCCCAGCCTCCCAAGTAGCTGGGGCTACAGGCACATGCCACCATGCCTAGCTAATTTTTGTGTTATTATTATTTTGTAGAGATAGGGTTTAACCAGGTTGCCCGGGCTGGTCCTGAACTCTGTGGGCTCAAGAGCATCTGCCTCGGCCTCCCAAAGTGCTGGGATTATAGGCATAAGCCACTGCTCTTCCAGTTTTTAGAAGAAAATGTTAACATACTCTTTTTCTGTTCCCTCTCTAAAATGAACTGATGGAAGTGAAGAGAATATAAAACAGAAAGGGGTTTGCTATTTTGATGATTCTATGGAACACCTATAACTCCAAACCACAATGTATAAATAAGGGCTGTTAGGAGAAATAAAATGGTAATGCCAATAAGAGACAATGCCAAAAAAGACACCTAGCTTCAAAGATATTGGGCAAGAGCCAGATGTGCACAATGATTACCTCTTTGGAAAGATACAAGAAGTATGCGTAGATTCATTGTATAAGCCTCTTGGAATCAAGTTAGATTCTATGGCATATTAAACAAACTACAGTTGGATAACAAAGGAGCTTCATCTTTGAAGAAGCAGAGGCCTGTTGCGGGCAAGGTGCTAAAAGAAAGAATGGCAATCAAACAGCCCTGAAACATTAAATTACTTCTTTCTCTCTCTGTGTCTCTCTCTGCCTCAGTCCCTCTCTCTTTCTCACATTACACACACACACACACACACACACACACACACACACTCTCTCTCTCTCTCTCTCTCTCTCACATATGCATCTGAATCTTGTAGCATCATGTAGTTTTACTGTAAGCCGAAGATGTTTTATTTTCTCCTGGCTTTTATTTTTGCCCACGGGACTGACTAGATGAGTTTGTGTTGGTAAACAGACTCTCAGACTCCCTGCCTGATACTCAGAGGGGCTTCCATTCATCGTTTCCACCCACTCGTTCCTTCTCCACAGAATTCATCCATAAATATTTTGTTCAGAAAGAATTCCCTCAGTTCAAAGGTAATTTAAAAAACAATAAAATATTACTACTATCATTCACGGTTTAGTAACAAGAAAAAAATAAACTTGTCAAATCTATGAAACATACATTTTTAATTATAAAGAAAATGAGAAATTGAACTGAATAATAAAAAGATAGATGAAGGGCCAGGCGTGGTGGCTCACACCTATAATCCCAACACTTTGGGAGGCTGAGGTGGGTAGATCGCCTGAGGTCAGGAGTTCAAAACCAGCCTGACCAACATTGTAAAATTAATATGTAGAAATTAATCCTGGAAGCATGTCCAACAAAATAAATCAAACAATCTGCAAACTGGCAAAAGCAAATATTTGGCCTTAACTTTGGCCACGCAGTTTCTGAATATCTTACTACACCTAGGCAACTCTTCCTCACATTATCAGTCCTGTTGTGAAGAGCAGTGAACAATCCTAATTTGAACATGAGGAGTGAAAATGGTAGATACAGTCTTCCTTGTATTTAGGGCACAGTGCTGTGATGTGGGATTCACCAATCAGTTACATCCATGTCACATTTTAACCCAGGAGCTGGTAATATGAGGGTGTGGGGTGAGGGAACTCTGTCTTTGGCAGTGGCAGCAGGCAGTGGCTGGAAGGTCAAGTTTCTGGCACTGATACCTCAATCGAGTCTAGAAGTAGCAACGGTGAAAACTGTAGCATCTAGTACCTGGTAGCAGCCCTAACAGTTTCTTTTTATGTTTGTCATAATATGTTGTTATTTTTGATCTTCAGATGCAGAGGGTTGAGCCAATTATGCTTCTCAGTTCATTTACTCTATGATTGGTTCATATATGATAACTCTGTTATTTAAAACATGTGTTCATTTCCTTTTGCCTCCCAAATAATTTCACTCATACTCTATATGTAACATTCTGTAAGATATATATAAATATATCTATAATATCCATATCTATATTATAGGCAGATATATATCTATATCTATATTATATTATATTATAGACATATATAAATATATATGTAAATATATATTATATATATTTATATTTATATTACAGTTATAAATAAATATATATTTATATTATATATATTTATATATTATATATATGTAAATATATATATTATACATATTATAGACATATAAATATATAAATATATATATAAATATATATATAAATAAATATATATATGAATATAGACATATAAATATATATGTCTATAATATAGATTAGATATATAGAGGCAGAGAGATATATTCATGTAAATTTAGCTTTGTTTTGGATGTATGTCATTTTAATTAACAAAATGGTTTCAAGTTACATACATCATTCTGTATTTTTTCTTTTTAATTTTTATGAATATATAACAGTTATATATATTTATAAGGTACATGTCATATTTTGATACATGCATACAATGCATAGTGATCAAATCAAGATAATTAGGATATTCATCACCTCAAGAATTTATTATTTATTTGAGTTGGGAACATTCCTAATCTACTCTTCCAGCTATTTTGAAATATACAAAAAATTACTGTTAACTATAGTAGCCCAACTGTGCTACTGAGCATTAGCTCTTATTCCTCGATCTAACTCAATTTTTGTATCCATTAACCATCACCTCCTTATCCCCTACTCCCTGCTACTTTTTCCAGTCTAAGCTGACCATCTATTCACTATCTCCATGAGATCAATATTTTTCCCTATATGAGTGAGAATAGGCAATATTTGTCTTTCTGTTTCTGCCTTATTTCACTTGACGTAATGACCTCCAGTTTCAACCATGTTGCTGCAGATGACAGGGTTTCATTATTTTTGTGGCAGAATAATATTCCATTGTGTATATACACACACTCACACACATATATATAAATACATATGTGCCATAATTTTTATCCATTCATTCATTGATTCCATATCTTAGCTTTTGTAAATAGGGCTGCAATGAACATGGGAGTGCTACAGACATCAACATATCAATTTCCTTCCTCTTGGCTATATACTCAGCAGTGGGATTGCTGAATCATATGGTAGTTCTATTTTTAGTTTTCTTGAAGAAATTCCGTACCATTTTCCACACTGGCTGTACCAATTTACATTCCCACCAGCACTGTAGGAGGGTTCCCCCTCCTGGTGTCCTCTCCAGCATTTGTTATTATCTGTCTTTTTGAAGAACTTGGAGTCCAATGATTGAGAATGGGAACCATCCAGCATGTGAGAAAAATGTAGGCTGGGAGGCTAGGCAAGTCTCACCTTGTCACGTTTTTCTGCTTGCTTTATACTGACTGGCAGCTGATTAGATTGTGCCCACCAGATTAATGGTGGGTCTGCCTTCCCCAGTTCTCTTACTCAACTGTTAATCTCCTTTGGCAACACCTGCACAGACATACCCAGGATCAGTAATTTGTATTTTTTAATCAAATCAAGTCAACACTCAGTATAAGCCATCACAAGTCCACCCCTTGTCAACGTGAGCCCATACACATCTCCTGAGATGATACATAATCTTCAAATAAAGATAATAATAACAGGTACAGTCCTCGTTGTTGCAGCTGGTCATGTGGTTGTAGCTGGTATTGATGACTACCTTCTCCTACCCATTCTGTATTCCCTTTGCCTTCAGCAAGCACATCAGCAGGTCATGGCTTTATTTTTTTTCCTGGTGGAGTGACCCGAACTTCATTCCTGAGGATTCTAGACCATTTGTAATACTGCCTGGATTGGGCAGGTGTAGTTTCCCTTTTACCTTAATCACAAGGCATTGTAATACTAAGAGATGCCCTAATGGGTCTCCTGTATTCCATGCATACTCTTCCTTACCTCCATTATGGAGTAGCAGACTGATTTCTTCTTGATAGTCCATGTCAGTCACCTCAGTCAACATTGTAACTCCCCTCTTAGCATGCTGACTTAAAGGTAGGAGGAGCACAAAGTGTCCAGGTGGTAATCTTAACTGCTAGTTTAATGGAATTGCTGTTGTGTCTCCTGGTAGTAGCATTCCTCCCTCTGGAACTAAGACCTCTAGGCCAACAGAATGTAATGTTGTGGGAATAGGAAGCAAAATTTTGCTAGTGGATCACTAGAGGTGATGGTGAGTGGTGCTACTTCCACTTCCACCCTTGATTCCTGGACCCATGAGTCTTGGCTATGGAAGAAACAGTACCATATATTGGATGCTGATTTAGAGCATATACAGCCTTCTGGAGAACTTTGCCCCAGCCCTGCAAGGTATTGTCACCTGACTGGGGTTGTAATTGTGACTTCAAAAGGCCATTCACCATTCTATGAATCCAGCTGCTTTAGAAAGATGGGGAACATGGTCATACCAGTAAATTCTATGAACATGAGCCCACTGCTACACTGCTTTATCTGTAAAGTGAGTGCCTTTGTCAGAGGCAATGCTGTGTGAAATACCATGGTAGTGGATAAGGCATTCCAGGAGTCCACGGATGGTAGTCTTGGCAGAAGCATTGTGTGCAGGATAGGCAAACCTATATCCTGAGTAACTGTCTATTCCAGTGAGGACAAACCTCTTCCCTTTCCATGATGGAAAAGGTCCAATATAATCAACCTGACACCAAGTAGCTGGCTGATTACCCCAAAGAAAGGTGTCATATCGAGGGCTCAGTGTTGGTCTTAGCTTCTGGCATATTGGGCACTCAGCAGTGGCCATAGCCAGGTCAGCCTTGGTGAGTGGAAATCCATGTTGCTGAGCCCATGTGTAACCTCCATTACTGCCACCATGACCACTTTGCTCATGGGCACATTGGGCAATGACAGGGGTGGCTGGGGAAGGAGGCTGAGTGGTGTCCACAGAACGGGTCATCCTATCCACTTAATTATTAAAATCCTCCTCTGCTGAGGTCACCCATTGGTGAGCACTCACATGGGATAAAAGTATCTTCACAGTTTTTGACGACTCAGAGAGGTCCATCCACATACCTCTTCCCCAAATTTCTTTGTCACCAATTTTCCAATCATGCTTCTTCTAAGTCCTTGACCATTCAGTTGAACCAGTGGCTAAAGCCCATGAATCAGGATAGAACCACACATCTGGGCATTTCTCCTTCCACACAAAGTGCATAACCAGGTACACTGCTCAGAGTTCTGGCCACTAGGAACATTTTCCTTCACTGCTGCTCTTCAGGATGTCCCAGAAAGGGGCTGTAGTGCTGCAGCTGTCCACTTTTGGGTGGTGCCTGTATATCATGCAGAACCATCTGTGAACCAGGCCCTAGTCTTTTCTTCCTCTGTCAACCGATCACAGGGAACTCCCCATGAGGCCAGGCTGGCAGAGAGAAGGCAGGGTGGCAGGAGTGGAGACCATGGGCATTTGAGCCATTTCCTCATGTAACTTACTTGTGACTTCAGGACCTTCTTGAGCCCAGTGATGTATACACCACTTCCATTTGATGATAGAATGCTGCTGTGCATGACCCACTTTATTGCTAGATGGGTCAGAAAGCACTCAGTTCATGCTAGGCAATTCAGGTGGCCTGGTAACTTGATGACCCAGAGTCAAACAATTAGTTTCCACCAAATCCCAGTTACAGACCAGGAGCTGTCTGTCAAAAGGAGAGTAGTTATCTGCAGAAGATGGCAGGGCCTTGTTTCAAAATCCTAAAGGCCTCCACTGTGATCCTATGGGGGCCTGCTAAAGGTTCCAAACAGCAGTCATACGTATCTGCTACTAACACCTCAAGCACCACTGGATCTGCCCAAGTGTCGGAACAGCTTGCACAGCAGCTGGACCTGTTGCAGAGCCTTCTCTTGTTCTGGACCCCACTCAAAACTGGCAGCCTTTCAGGTCACTCGATAAATGGGCTGGAGTAACATGCCCAAATGAGGAATGTGTTGCCTCCAAAATCCAAATAGGCCCACTAGGCATTGTGCCTTTTTCTTTGTTGTAGGAGGAGCCAAATGCAGCAATTTATCCTTCACCTTGGAAGGAATATCTCAACAGGCCCCACTCCACTGGATCTCTAGAAATTTTACTGAGGTAGAAGTTCCCTGAATTATAGTCAGATTTATTTTCCATTGTCTGGCGCACAAATGTCTCACCAATAAGTCCAATGTGTTTGCTACTTCGTGCTCACTGGATCTAATCAGCATAATGTCATCAATGTAATGGACCAGTGTGACACCTTGTGGAAGGGAAAAGTGATCAAAGTCTCTCCAAATAAGATTATGACACAAAGCCGAGGAGCTGATATACCCCTGAGATAGGACAGTAAAGATATATTGCTGGACTTGACAACTGAATGTGAATTGCTTCTGGTGGGCCTTATGGACAGGAATGAAAAAACGCATTTGCAAAGTCAATGGCTGCATACCAGGTACCAGGAGATATATTAATCTGCTCAAGCAATAAAATCACACCTGGTACAGCATCTGCAATTGGAGTCACCACTTGGTTAAGCTTAAGATAATCCACTGACATTCTCCAAGATCCATCTGTCTTCTGCACAGGCCACATGGGAAAGTTGAACAGGGATGTGGTGGGAATTACCACCCATGCATCTTTCAAGTCGTTGACGGTGGTACTGATCTCCACAATCCCCCCAGAGATGTGATATTGTTTTTGATTTACTATTTCTCTAGGTAGAGGCAGCTCTAATGGCTTTTATTTGGCCTTTCCCACCATAATAGCCATCATCCTATAAATCAGGGAGCCAATGTGACAGTTATGCCAGCTGCTAAGTATGTCTATGCCAATTATGCATTCTGGCACTGGGGAAACAGGTTGAGTCCAGAGACCCACTGGACCCACTGTAAGTCATACCCAAGCTAAAACTCCATTAATTACCTGACCTACATAAGCCCCTACTTCAAGTGGAGGCCCACAGTGGTGTTTTGGATATCCTGGAATCAATGTCAGCTCAGAGCCAGTGTCCAGTAGTCCCCGAAATGTCTGATCATTTCTTTTTCCCCAGTGCACAGCTACTCTGATAAAAGGCCAGAGGTCTCCTTGGGGAAGGATGGGAGAAAGTTTCACCGCATAAATTGTTGATAATGTAGTGGGGGGCCCGACCTCCCCTTCATTCAAGGGGTTCTGGGTCTATAAACTGGCTCAAGTCTGGAAATCGATTGAGGGGCTGTGATTCTCTGTTTTTAAAATTCAAATCAGTCTTTTGTCCATTCGGCCTAGAAGTTTTCTCTTTATATAACTTATGTAGGAATGCAGTAGGTGTTGTGTCAATTTCACTTATAAGAACACCATGACTAACTAGCCAGTGCCAGCGCTCTACACGAGTCAGACTATTCTGATTGCTGCCTTGTCCCTGATGTCCGTTCCAGTAGCTACGCTCACCTTGCCTTTGGCAATTGAGTGCTGCCACTTGGCCCCTGCCACCTTGGGATCCGATTATTTTCACTGTATTTAAATTTTGTAGTTGAACGATTGCGGTTCCCACTGCTAGATCTGACATACAGAGAATAACAATCACAGGGCTCTTCAAAGATCCAAGTGCCACCCTCACAAATTTATTTTACAAGGCATTGGTCAATGATATATCTTCTGGACCCTCTGAGCTGGGAAGAGTAGGTCTAAGTGACTAATGTGCTCCACCATTCCAAACTCTCTAAGCCTTTGGATCCCTTCCTCTACATTAAACTAAGGGAGATCAGGCATTTTCAGCTCTCTCACAGTGGGACATCTTTTAATCCGTATTTCAGTTAACCAAGCAAATAAACTATTAGAATCTTTTTCAACTCGCCGAGCTGCAACATTAAATGCAGATTGCCTACTTAGTGGGCCCAAATCAATAAATTCAGCCTGATCCAACTCTATGTTCTTTCCACCATTACCCCACACCCTTAATATCCATTCCTATGCCTGTTCTCCAGATTTCTGATCATACAAATTAGAAAACTCAAACAGCTCTTTTCAAGTGTGGTGCAATTCCTCATGGGTCACACTCTCAACCTCACTTCTAGGAGCCTGTCAGAACTTTAGTCTAGTTACAGTTCTAGAAGCAAACAGGGATGTTGGGGGTGGCTCCTGAGGAGAATCAACATTATTTTGCCTGGCAACTGCCCCAAGGGAGGCCATCACTGTTGCCTCAGGCAGCACAGGGTTTATCTCCCCAAACAAAGGGAAAGGTTGATGGCAGCTTGGGTCAGGGAGGGGATGTTGCCACTACTGGGGACGGGGAAGCTGTTCCTTCCAGCCAAAACTGTTCATCAGAGTTTACAAACTCTGTCCCCGGATTCACCAGCATCCTCTCACACAACTCCATTCCAAGTTACAAGGTCCCATTCTTTTCCAATCAGTGCCTTCACTTCAACAGTAGACACCTGGAGAGACTGCACATGCACCTTTCATTGCAGGTCAGCCACTCGCATGATAAGAGTTTGTGTCTGTTTCTGCACAATTTCAGCTTTTCTCTACAGAAGATAAGTTTAACTTCTTGGTTAAGTTTATTCCTAGGTATTTAACTTTTTTGTAACTATTGTAAATAGAATTACTTTATTTCTTTTTTAGATAGTTGACATATAGAAATGCCACTGGTTATTATATGTTGATTTTCTATTCTGCAACTTTACTGAATTCACTTGCTAATTGACAGTTACACTTTTTGGTGGAGTCTGTAGGGTTTTCTACATACAAGATTTCATCTTCTACTAACAGGGAAATTTGACTTTCTTATTTCCAACTTGCATGATGTTTATATCTTTATCTTGCCTAATTGCTCTGGCTATAATTTCCAATGCTATACTGAAAAGAAAGGGGAGAAGGCAATCTCTTCAATAAATATTGCTGTAAAAACTGAATATCCATATGCAAAGAATTAAAGTAGATCTCTATTGCTTACCATATACAGAAACCAACTCAAAGTGAATTAAAAAATTAAATGCACGGCCCCAAACTATAATAATAATAGAAGAAACACAGAAAACTCTTTTTTTTTTATTTTTATTTTTTTGAGACAGAGTCTCGCTGTGTCACCAGTCTAGAGTGCAGTGGCACGATCTCAGCTCACTGCAACCTCCACCTCCTGGATACAAGTGATTCTCCTGCCTCAGCCTCCCATGTGGCTGGGACATGTGGCTGAGACTACAGGTGCACACCACCACACCCAGCTAATTTTTGTATTATTAGTAGAGATGGGGTTTCAGCATTTTGGCCAGGATGGTCTTGATCTCTGGACTTCATGATCCACCCGCCTTGGTCTCCCAAAATGCTAAGATTACAGGCGTGAGCCACCACATATGGCCCAATAGGGGAAAGTTTTTATGACTGATCTGGGCCAAATATTTTTGGATAAGACCCCAAAAGCACAGGCAACAAAAGCAAAAATAGAGAATGGAGTTCCATCAAACAAAAAGATTCTTCACAGCAAAGCAAACAATCAATGGACTTCCATTAACGTCAACAATAGTGAAGAGGCAACCTACAGAGTGGTAGAAAATATTCACAAACTCTGCACCTGACAAAGGATTAATATCCAGAATATATAAAAGTAGGAGCTAAATGGGATTGCTGGGTCAAATGGAATTTCTATTTCTAGGTCCTTGAGAAATCGCCACACTGTCTTCCACAATGGTTGAACTAATTTACACTCCCACCAACAGTGTAAGAGTGTTCCTATTTCTCCACATCCCCTCCAGCATCTGTTGTCTCCAGATTTTTTAATGATCGCCATTCTAACTGGCGTGAGGTGGTATCTCA
>PVKV010024375.1:16695-31629 GCA_004027835.1 Alouatta palliata | reverse complement strand
CCATAAAAACCCTAGAAGAAAATCTAGGCAAAACCATTGAGGACATAGGCATAGGCAAGGACTTCATGACCAAAACACCAAAAGCATTGGCAACAAAAGCCAAAATAGACAAATGGGACCTAATCAAACTCCACAGCTTCTGCACAGCAAAAGAAACAGTCATTAGAGTGAATCGGCAACCAACAGAATGGGAAAAAATCTTTGCAATCTACCCATCTGACAAAGGGCTGATATCCAGAATCTACAAAGAACTGAAAGAGATTTACAAGAAAAAAACAAACAAGCCCATTCAAAAGTGGGCAAAGGATATGTACAGACACTTTACAAAAGAAGTAATCCATTCTTTAAAAAATATATACACTTAATTTTTTGGTATTTTTAACTCTTTCACATTTTTTAATTGATATGTAATAGTCATATATATTTGAGGGCACATGTAATATTTTGATACCTGTATACAATGTGTAATGCTATAATTGGAGTAACTGATATATCCATTGTCTTAAACATTTGGCATTTGTGTTGAAAACATCGTATTCTTCTCTTCTAAGCTATTTTGAAACAATACATTATTGTTTACTCTAATTTCCCTACTGTACTATCGAATAATAAAACTTATTTCTGAGAATAAAGTAATTCATTTTAATACCTGAAAAAGTAATTTTTTTCTCCTCATGTTTTTCCTCAAATGGACTTAGACTTCTTGGCTCTTTATACGTCTACATCAATTTTAGGATCAGTTTCGTAAGTTCCATGTTTAAAATAACCCTGTAGTATATTGATTAGATTGTATCAAATTGATACATTAACTGGAGAAGAACTGACGTTTTTACCAATTGAATTTTTCCATCACCAGTGCTTTTATCTCCACGTTTTTAGATATTCCATTTTTCTCCTTAGGTAAAGTTTTGTAATATTTGATAAAGTCTTTGGCTTCTTTTGTTAGAATTATTCTAGACTCTCTAAAATTTCTGTTGCTTTATGAATGGGGATTTTTTTCAAATTATATTTTTAAGTTATTTTTACCTACAGACAGAAACAGCATTGATTATTTTAAATAATGATTTACATCTAACAAACTTTCTGAAATCTCTTAGTGTATCTATTGATTCTCTTTGATTTTATTTGTAGACAACCACATTTTCTGTGAATTGTCTCTATTTCCTTTCCAATTCTCATAGGGCAAAATTTTCTTACAATGATCCTTTCAAATATGGGATAATATTTTAAGTGTTTTAAGCAGACAACTCAAGTTAAGCTTCCTGCTTCTGAAGACCTGTGACAGATCTCCTGTACCAAAGGGACATTCATAGCACAGACTCCATCCTTGAGAGCCAAATTCCTGGTTCAAAACCCCAAAGGACCAATACAGCACCAGTTACAGCCTAAAACCCCTGCTCTGAGTTTTCTCTTAGGCTTAGCTATGTTTTTTAAATTTTTATAATTTATCTAGAATATTTATGTTTTTTTCTTTTTTTAACAGAGTTTTGCACGTTACCCAGGCTGGAGTGTAATGGTGCGATTTTGGCTCACTGCAACCTCTGCCTCCCAGGTTCAAGCAATTCTCCTGCCTCAGCCTCCCGAGTAGCTGGGATTACAGGCATGTGCCACCATACCCAGCTAATTTTATATTTTTAGTACATATGGGGCTTTTCCATGTTGGTCAGGCTGGTCTTGAACTCCTGACCTCAGATGATCCACCTGCCTCAGCCTCCCAAAGTACTGGGATTACAGGCGCCACTGCACCCAGCTAGAACGTTTATGTTTTAATAGAAACAGGATCTGTCAACGTGAGTTTGCTATGCCATGTTGCCCAGAGTTCTGCTCTGAAATCTTATACTTCTGTATCATATGAGCTAACATCTCTGAGCCCTCCAAAACTTCTGATCCCTTTGAAACCCCTGAGGCGTTATGATTCTATGTGAAGATGAGAAAGGGCATTTCCAGATAGAAAACCAGTTACTTTAGGTGCAAAGATGAAAGAGCACCTCATATTTGGGGATAAGATCATTAGACCTGCATCCCCAGGGCTTAGCATATAATTCACATGTATACTATATGAGACACCAGGAACTGATGATTGAATTAATTATAGATCAGATTACCTATTGAGTATAAGTCTTTTAAGAAAAAACTTATTGAATTACTTAAGCTATGTTGGATTATAGTAACAAATACATCAGAAAATGTTTAGGCCAGGCGTGATGGCTCATGCCTGTAATCCCAGAACTTTGGGAGGCCAAGGTGGGCAGATCGCAAGGTCAAGAGTTTGAGACTGGCCTGGTGAATATGGTGAAACTGCATCTCTACTAAAATACAAAAATTAGCCAGGCGTGGTGGCACATGCCTGTAGTTCCAGCTACTTGGGAGGCTGAGGCAGGAGAATCACTTGGACCTGGGAGGTGGAGGTTGCAGTGAGCCAAGATCACACCACTGCACTCCAGCCTGGGTGACACAGTGAGACTCTGTCTCAAAAAAAAAAAAAAAAAAAAAAAGAAAAGAAAGAAAAGAAAATGTTTAAAACAAATAAGAGTAATTGTTTAAACAAATAAGAATTTATTTTTCTCTGACAGTCATAGTGGGTCCTCTTGGTCGGGAGTGGCTCTCCTGGATGTGGAGAACTAGGGACATAGCCTCTTCACCATTTGCATCCACTTGGCCCAAGGAAAGAAAGGGTATGGAAGAGCCCAGAACCATCACCAATGGGTAGAACTCAGTTGGTAGAAGGCAGACACTTTACTATACCTCGTTGCAAGGGAGGCTGGGAAATGCAGTCTAATTGAGTATCCGAGAAGAAGACAGCAATGCAGATTTAGGTGAGCAGCTAGTAGTCTCTGCAACAATTAATGTGATCTCAAAATGCAAGATGGATCAAAGAAGAGGGAACTGTGGTGAAGCAGTTAAGGGACTACTATAATATTTAAGTTTAAAATGATGATGGCCTAAGCTAAATTAGTGAGGGTAAGAAAATAAAAAAGCTGAGTTATGTAAGAATTTTTTCAAATGAAGATTCAACAAGGTCAGATGTACAGGTGGAAGATAAACTGGATGAGTATTTCTGTGAGAATCCCACATATGGGGAACCATGAAGTAAACCTGGGTTCAACTCAATAATAATTGAGTGCAAATTAATTGGTAATGAGTAATATTCTACAAAAATCTATTTGGAAGACAAGCAAGTTATGATTTTCCTCTTCAAAAAAATCTTCCACACTACTTAGTTTGTAAGTGCAAAGTGTGGGGTTTGGTCAGACATGTTAGCAGGATGACTGAATATGGAAATATGGGAAAAAGAGGTTGAGACCACTGATATAGACATGAGAGTTTACTAAGGAACAGTTGAATCCACTGTGGACTTGGATTATTACAAAAAGAAATAAGGAAGACAAGGAAGAGAAGACTGCTGTGGATTGAGTTTCCTCACAAAAACTCTTGTTGAAATGTGATCTCCAATGTGGGAGGTGTTGGGAAGGGTTTGAGTCATGGGGGTGGATCCCTCATGAGTGTTTTGATGCTGTTCTCATGGTAGTAAGTGAGTTCTCATTCTCTTGAGACTGGATCAGTTTTCAAGGAAATGTTCCTGCAAGGGTGGGTTGTGATAAAGCCAGTACACTTCTCGGGTTTTTGGGTTTTCTCTCATCACCTGTCCACCCCATTTTCACCTTTTCTGACAGGTTATAATGCAGCACAAAAGCCCTTGACAGAAGCCAGGGCCATGCTCTTGAACTTCCCAGGCTGCAGAACCATGAGATAATTAAACCTCTTTTCTTTATAAATTACCCAGTCTCAAGTATTCTGTTACAGCAACACAAAATGAACCAAGACAAAGGCCAGTGAAAAAAGCACTGTGATTATGTATAGTTAAGGGTTTTGAAAAGAGATAAAACCTGTCAAAAAGATAAGGAATATCTGCTTTGAAAATGGAACACCTGTGCAGTAAATCCACTGAGCTTCTTTTTCTAGGACCTGATGCCAGTTGCTCTGATGCTTTGGAATCTTCTGATGACAGTGCAGACACCTCTTACTTCCTGTGCTCTCGATCACTCCAAGACTGGTTGGAGGAACAGCTTTAAATTGTTCACTGCACTCCTTATATGACATATCTTTGCACTGGAGTATTTTTTTTTTTTAATGAGGACTCCAAAGGCTATCCTTTTATTACCATGTGTAATAAAATTCTTGTGTGAGTCTGGCTTCCCAATTAAATTATAAGGTCCTTGAGAACAGATACTATGTCTTATATGTTAAATAAGTGAATAACTGTATTTTCACATATTATTTCTCCACACAGTCAAAAAAATCTGGGACTTGAAACATGAAATTAAGTATCTGTTACGTGATTAAAGTAAAGATATTGGGTGTGGTGGTTCACGTCTGTAATTCCAGCAGTTTAGGAGGCCGAGGTGGGGTGATGATGAGGTCAAGAGATCAAGACCATCCTGGCCAACATGGTGAAACCCCATCTCTACTAAAAATACAAAAATTAGCTGTGCATGGTGGTGTCTGCCTGTAGTCCCAGCTACTCGGGAGGCTGAGACGGGAGAATTGCTTGAACCCGGGAGGTGGAGGTTGCAGTGAGCTGAGATGGCACCACTGCACTCCAGCCTGATGACAAAGCGAGACTCCATATAAAAAAATTATAGATGGTGGTGGTGGTGCTAAATTTGGAAGCATAACCATCATTACTTCACAGATTGCTTACTTCTTAGACATAAGCATCCAGGAGGTGAATGACAATTAGTCCCATTGACCAACAGAGATTTTACTCCAAAGTGCTGGCTGTATTTGTGAATGTAAAAACCAGGTATAGCCATAGCTAATCAAAAGTGGTGGATAAATTTGACTGCAGGTGAATTTGTAAAATAAAATTTCTTGTTCATTTACCTCATCACATTGATTGGAAATCTGCTCAGCATCTTGGCCATTCATGCTGACATTCACCTTCACAACCCCATGTATTTTTTACTTGCCAACCTCTCCTTGGTTGACATCCTCTTCTCATCTGTAACCATCCCTAAGATGCTGGCCAGCCATCTCTTGGGCAGCAAATCCATCTCCTTTGGGGGATGCCTAACGCAGATGTATTTCCTGACAGCCCTGGGGAACGCAGACAGCTATACTTTGGCTGCAATGGCATATCATCGAGCTGTGGCCATCAGCCGCCCACTTCACTGCACGACAATTGCGAGCCCACGGTCTTGTGTCCTGCTAGTTGTCGGGTCTTGGGTGATTGGAAATGCCAACGCTCTCCTCCACACTCTCCTCACAGCTAGTCTGTCCTTCTGTGGAAACCAGGAAGTGGCCAGTTTCTACTGTGACATTACCCCCTTGCTGAAGCTGTCCTGTTCTGACATCCGCTTTAATGTGAAGATGATGTAGCGAGGGGTTGGCGTTTTCTCTGTGCCATTACTAGGCATCATCGCCTCCTATGTTCGGGTCTTCTCCACAGTCTTCCAGGTTCCTTCCAACAAGGGTGTGGTCACGGCCTTCTCCACCTGTGGTTCCCACCTCACGGTTGTCTCTTTGTATTATGGTACAGTCATGGGCATGTATTTCCGCCCTCTGACCAGTTACTGCCCAAAAGACGCAGTGATAACTGTGATGTACGTGGCAGTGACCCCAGCATTAAATCCTTTCATCTATAGTCTGAGAAATCGGGACATGAAGGCTGCTCCACAGAAACTCTTCAACAAGAGAATCTCCTCATAACCACTGTGAGATTATACATTGGATACTGCAATGACCGACTGGGATACACTTGGAAATCCAGCTCCAATGTCATTGCCCTTCAAGAAGCTCCTTTTGTTCTTTTGAGCTAGAAATTCCTCCACCAGAAATCTTGTAACAGATGTGATATTTTATTGAAAATATTACTTTGTACAAATTCCCGCTCTTTTTTTGACAGAGTGGCAGCCCAAGAATATGAGGTTCATGTTCCAGCTGGCAGAAAATTACTAGCAGAGTAAAACTGAAAATGTCTGAGTCTCAGCTTCCACATCTACATGTTAGGAAAAATAATATCTGCCTGACTCTCTGGCACAGGGTGTGTATATCAAAATGACTCATGCTTTGAAGGTTACAAATTACCATTCGAATGTAATTTCTACTGGACTTTCATGTCTAGCCGCCCCTACTACACACTTGTACTCTGGTGGCAGAAGCTGTGTTGACACATCACTTATTTTTTTAGTATCTTGATCATATAAAATGTTGGTGGAAATCAATGGTGGAAAGCAGGAAAATGTATAAAAATATTAGTCTCTGAATATAATCTGATAATGATTAAACATAATCAAACTACGTATTATTTACTCATGCATTACAGAGCTTGTATGTCTGTTAGGGTCAGTTAAGATCCATGCAGGACACGGAAATCACATTTGGTATATTTATGCCAAGATGATACAGAGAACTGGCTACACGGAGTATCCTGAAAGAGCCTAAGCAGTGAAAGGCAGGTGCCGATACCACCTGCAGGTTGCTGACTGCGTGAAGAAGACACCTGAGGTGGAACTAGGGAAGTAAAAAAGGCAAATGTGGTGTTACCAAAACCAAAGCCCTCCCGGGGAGGTGACCACACGTTTGACACTCAGTCCCTGAGCACAGCTGCCGAAGAGCCGGCACTTGGTCCACATCTGGTCTGCTAAGCCAAATTCTCTTCTGGGGATCTGAGACCTCAGCAGTAGTAGTGACTTTTTAAATTTTTTTGGTTGGTGCAGTGTATATTTGCCTTTGCTACTGAGCATGGAAATACTAAGAAGCACCCCAGACATCACTGTCATCATGAGCTTCATCGCCTCTCACCATGTAGCAGCAACACAATGTATTTCATAACTGGGGTCAGTCGCTCCACCCAATAGAGAAATTCTTTTTTTCTGAATGACCCACGGAGCCACGCTACAAGTTGTTTAAATCTTAGCAACACAATATTAAGCTTAAAAAATGTAAATCCTAAAAGATTATTAATGCTTTTTATGTGATTATGAATAACTAAAAATAAAAAAAATGTGCTTTCCTGGAATACACATAAATGCCATTAAAGTGCACTAAAAATAAAAGAAGATGCTGAGCATAGGATTAGGATGACAGAAAATTCAAGGAGAGACTAAGGGAATGGAAATGGGATAGCATATGGTTAGATTTCAGTTAATTTCAGGTTGGGTGATGGGTCATTGGGTGTTCGTGGCAGTACGATAGACAGATGGATGTATAGATAGGTAGACTGATTAAATAAAAGCTCTTCATGATGCAGTAACGGGAGGATGAGAGTTTGTCTTGAGTCAATGATTAGTAAGAGGGCAATAAGGAAGGGGCGGGTAGTGGTTAGACCCGGGGTGAAATTAGGAAGCCCTTAGAACAATCTTAGGATGAGACAGTGAAGACATAGACAAAGGATGAGCTAGAGAGGTAATATGGAAATAGAAAAAACAGGATATAGTATTTTAATGATAATAGTCAGTATAGGTATGTCTTTAAGATTTTGAGGTTGAGCCACTAAAAAGAAAAATAATGGCTTTAGTGCAAATAGTGAACAAGAGTACTAGGAAAAATTTCAGAAAAACTATAATTGAGAGTAAGATGGCAGAGGAGGAACTTGCAGACCTTCCCTCACCCACAAATACATCGATTTAGAAACAATTCATGGATAAATTTCCCCTGTGAGAAATCCTAGAACAAACTGAAAGGCAAATGTGAAACTAGACTTACCAAAGCCGCTTAAGAGACTCAGAACTGCCTGCCAACAGACTCCCTAACCAAGCACAGGGTCACATAATTAGGAAGAGAGACCCCCTAGTTCCCAGCTTCTGCCACTAGAGGGAGGAAGTTGGTTTGTGTATCCAGTGCCCCAACGTGTCTGGAAGACTCCTTAGAGGGCTGGTGTCTCGCTTACCTGTCTTGGAGCTCTGATGGGACAGTCCAGCCACCAGAAAAAGAATGAGAGAATGGTGTGTGCTGGTAGCTGCCATAGATTCCCTGCCCCGCAGTTTAACACAGAATAAGTGGGTGAAAAGACACCCATGAAGACTGGGAGAGGTGCCTGCTTTGTCTAATGCACATAACACAGACACCAACACAGAGAGTTAAAAAAAGAGAGAAGAACCAGGCTAAAATGTGCCAAAGAAAGAAGCAAGATAAATATCCAGAAACAAATTGTAATGAAATGGAGTAATGTGATTTAGTTGATAGAGAACCAAAATTACAATCATAAAGATATCCACGGAGGAGAACAGAACAATGCATAACGTGATAATTTTAACAAACAGATAAAAAATATTTTAAAAGTGCCAAACAAGAATCGTCTTGCTGAAAAACACAATACTTGAAATGAAAAATTTACCAGAAGGGTTCAACAGCAGACAAGATCAACTGAAGGGTCAGTGAATTCAAAGACAGGTCATTGGAAAAAATTTAGTAAAGGGAGAAAAAAAGAACAGAAATGAGTGAAGAAAGCTTTATGGGATACCATCAAGCAGACAAATATTTATGTTATGGAGTCCCTGAAGGAAAAGAGAAAAGACCAGAAAGCTTATTCAAAGAAATAATGGCTGAAAACTTCCCAAATCTGCAGAAAGAAATGGATATTCATACTCAAGAAGCTAAAGGATACCAGAGAAGATGAACAAAAATTAAAAATCTACACTGAGACAATATAATCAACTGTCAAAATTCAAATACAAAGAGGCAATTTTGAAAGGAGTAACAAAAAAGCAACTTGTCATCCACAAGAGAAGTTTCATAAGACTATCAGTGAGTTTTTAGCAAAAATGAAGAGGAGATAAAGACTTTTCCAGACAAACATGAAATGAAAAACTTCATCACCACTATACCTGCATTACCTGCATTACCAGAAACACTGAAGGGAGTTCTTCAAGTTAGAACCGAATGTCAGTAAACCTCACCATAGCATAAGAAAGTCCACTGGGTGTGGTGGCTTACAGCTGCAATCCCAGTGCTTTGGGAGGCCAAGGTGTGAGAATTGCTTGAGGCCAGGAATTTGAGATCAGTCTGGTCAACATAGTAAGACTCATTTATTTGTAAAAATAAATTTGTATAAAAAATTTTGTACAAATTTGTGAAAAAAATAGCCATGTATGGTGTTATATATCTGTAGTCCTAGTTACTTAGGAGGCTGAGGCAGGAAGATTACTTGAGCCCAGGAGTTCAAGGCTACAGTGAGCTATGCTCATGCCACTGTACTACAGCTGGTGACAGAATGAGATCTTGGCTCTAAAAAAATTTTAATTTATAAAACAAAAAATTTTTAAAAAAGTAGGAAACTTATTGGTAAAGATAAATATGAAGACATATATACATTACTGCATAACTATAATAGTGGTGGATAAATCACTTTTAAAACTAATATAGAAGTTAAAGGAGATAAGTATTAGAATATAAATAAAAATACATTAAAGGATATACAATATGAATATATGTGAAGTATAAAAACAATAACATACATTGTGAGAGAGGAAAAATTAAAGTGTAGAGGATTCATATGTGATTATCAGATTAAAATTCATGGCCATAACCAGAAGATATATATAAGCCCCAAGAAAATCACACAGAAAAAAACCTATAGAAGTTTTACAAAAGAGAAAGAGAAAGGAATCCAAGCACCTCACTAAACAAGTCACGAAAACAAAAAGAAATGTCAGAGAGATGTTAGTCAAAGGATACAAAATTTTAGTTAAAGAAAAGAAATAAGTTCAAGAGCGCTATTGTACAACATGATGACTATAGTCAATGATATATTGTATTTTTGAAAAATGCCAACAAAGTAGATTTTAAGTGTTCTTACCACAAAAAATGGTAAGTTTGTGATATAATGCATATTTTCATTGGCTAGATTTAGCCATTCCATGATGTGTATATATATTTCAAAACATTATAGTATACACAGTAAATACATACAATTTTATCTGTCAATTTTTAAATGAAAAAAACAAACAAAAGGAAGCCAGTAAGAAAGGGAAAGACAGGCAGAAGAACTACAACTAATACGAAAAAAAAAAAAACTAACAATAGTAAGTCCTTGCTTACCAAAAGTTACTTTAAGTGTAAATGCATTAAAATCTTGGGTCAGAAAACACACAGTATATGAAAGGATTAAGAAAAAAAAAAGAAGACCCATGTGTATTCTGTCTAGAAGAAACTCACTTTAGATTTAAGGACACATTTAAGCTAAAGTAAAGAGAAGGAAAACATTTAGTCTTTATATTGGATACAATTGACTTTATGTCAAAACTATCACAGAAACAAAGAAGGATATTATATAATGATAAAATAATCAATCCATCAGGAAAATATAATAATTTTAAATATATATGCACCCAGCATTGGAATACCCTAACATATAAAATAAACAATGACAGAAGTGAAGGGAGAAATAGGCAAGAATACAATAATAGTGAGAGACTGTAATATCCCACTTTGATAATGAATAGGGAAATGAGATGGAAAATCAACAAGAAACAGTGGACTTGAATAACACTATAGACCCCATGAACCATAAGACATATACAGAACTTTCCACCCAACCACAGCAAAATACACATTCCTCTCAAGTACACATGAAACATTCACCAGGATAAATCACACGTTTGGTCACAAAAGAAGTCTTAACAACTTTAAGGAGATTAAAATTATACTAAGTATCTTTACTAACCACAATGGAAACAAACTAGAAAGTAATCACAGGAAGAAAACTGGAAAATCCAAAATATGTGGAAATTTAACAACAAACCTTTGAACAACCAATAAGTCAAATAAAAAATAAAGAAGAAAACTGAAAATATCTTGAGACAAACGAAAATGAACATACAACATATCTAAACTTATGGGAGGTAAGGAAACAGTACTTAGAGGAAAATTTATAGTGATAAATACTTAGGTTTTAAAAGATCTCTTTTTCTCCATAGCCTTGCCAACATCTGTTATTTTTTGACTTTTTATTAATAGCCATTGTAACTGGTGTGAGATGGTATCTCATTGTGGTTTTGATTTGAATTTCTCTAATAATCAGTGATGTTGAGGTTTTTTCATATGTTTGTTGGCTGCATGTACGTCTTCTTCTGAGAAGTGTCTGTTCATGTCCTCTGTCCATTTTTTATGAAGTTATTTTTTTTCTTGTCTAAGTTCCTTATAGATGTTGGATACTAGACCTTTGCTGGATGTGTAGTTTTCCAGATTTTTCTCCCATTCTGTAGGTTGTCTTAAACTTTACTCCATTGACAGTTTCTTTTGCTGTACAGAAACTCTTTCGTTTAATTAGATCCCATTTGTCAGTTTTTGCTTTTGTTGCCATTGTTTTTGGGTCCGTTGTCATGAAATCTTTGCTCATGCCTATGCCTTGAATGGTATTGCCTAGGTTGTCTTCCAGGGTTTTCTAGTGTTGGGTTTTGCATTTAAGTCTTTAATCCATCTTGAGCCAATATTTGCATATGGTGTAAAAATGGAAAGAAAATTCTCAATAACCTTCTTATACCACAGGCTTTCTCCTTATCAGACCAGTAGGGATAGTGTCAGACATGCTGCAGATTAAAAAGACATTTGTGGATCAACTTTTAATGTTTACCATTAATCACTGGAATATTTTGTTTTATTGTACTCCACTTTATTGCTTTTCACATATATTGTGTTTTTGGTTTTGGGTTTCTGTTTTCTAACAAATTGAAGGTTTGTGGCAACCCTGCATCTAGCAAGAGTATCAGTGCCATTCTTCCAGTCGCATGTGCTCACTTCGCGTCTTGTGATAATTTTGATAATTATCACAATATTCCATATTTTTTATTGCTGTTATATCTGTTATGATGATCTGTGATCTGACTATTGTAATTGTTTTGGTGTGCCACAAATCATGCCCATATAAGAAGGCAAACAATCAATAAATGTTGTGTGTGTGTGCTGACTGCTAAAAAAAAATGTGTAAGAAAGGGGCTGGTGGATGTGTGAATTGGTTCAACCATTGTGGAAGACGGTGTGCTGATTCCTCAAACACCTAAAGTCAGAAATACCATTTGACCCAGCAAACCCCGTGACTGAGTATATAACCAGAGAAATATCAATCGTTCTATTATAAAGACACATGCATGCATATGTTCATTGCAGCACCATTCACAATAGCAAAGACATGGAATCAACCCAAATGCCCATCAGTGATAGACTGGATAAAGAAAATGTGGTACATATACATCATGGAATACTGTGCAGCCATAAAAAGAACAAGATTATGTCCTTTGCAGGGACATGGTTGGAGCTTGGAGGTCATTATCCTTAGCAAACTAATGCAGTAACAGAAAACCAAATACTACATATTCAAACTTATAAGTGGGAGCTAAATGGTGAGAACATATGGACACATGGAGGGGAACAGCAGACACTTGGGACCATCAGAGGGTGAAGGATGGGAAGAGGGAGAGAATCAGGAAAAATAACTAATGGATACTAGGCTTAATACCTGGGTGATGAAATCATCAGTACAACAAATCCCCGTGACACAAGTTTACCTATGTAACAAACCTGCACAGCCTGCACATGTACCCCTGAACTGAAAAGTTAAAAAAAAACCCACCATGGCACACATATATCTATGTAAGAAACCTGCACATTGGCACATGCATCCCATTTTTTAAGAAGAAATAAAGGGAAAAACCCACCACTTTCTTCATAGTTCTATGCCATTGTGCAATTTTGGCCCCAACAGGTACCCAGCAAACAAAACATGGAATCGGTTAAGAAGTTCTGAGAAGAACACAAGGAGCAAGGTGTGATGACTAAGAAGAAAGCATCTATCTGGAATGTCATCTTATCTGTGCCTGAGAGCCCATGTGCAGGAAACCGAAATGTGGTCTCAATAGAGGGCAGGTAATGGCACAGCAAACAGGAAGGTGCAGGCAGAAACACGTCAGCAGGAAAATGCAGTTCTGCAAATGTTTCAACCTCTACCATGCGCACAATCTGATAGATTTCATAGTCGTATAATACAACAATTACATGACTACTAGTCATGTAATACAGGCAGTATTATAGGTGGTAAGCACCGTAGTATAAGAACAGCAAAGCATAGAGGAAGTAGGAACAGTTAACATTTACTAAGTGCTAGCTATGTGCCAGGCTCTGTTTTAAGAGCTTTCAGATATTCATTCATTTGATCCTTATAGCAACTTAATGAAGACATTGTTGTTGCTATTGTTGTTATTCCATTTTAGATATGAGTAAATATGCTACATACATAAATATCTGAGGTCAATTACAATTAGTTAGTGGCAGAGCCAGAATTCAGACCCACCATCTTCTCAGGGTCCTCTACAGAAAGGTAGTAAACTCCGTGCCACCGGAGATGCTAAGGTATAGGATCATGACCATAAATCAGGGCTACTATAAGGGTGACACATATGTGAAGTGGACTAGATAACCCTAGGCTCTTTCCACTCTACAAATTAAAAAAAAACGCGCCCTACTATCTGCATACTAAAGACAAGTATAACTTCCACTCCAACCTTCCTTGAGATCAATTCTAGAGAAAAGATGAAGTGTAACTCTGCTTTGCACTCTGAACACCAGACAGGCTCCAGTGTAGACTGGAAGAAAGACTAGGAGCTTAATTGCACCATAATCCTTATTGCTCCCGACGGGCACTTCTGCATTTGTGCAAAGGAGACGGGGGTCACCTTCCAGCAGCGAGGTTGGAATAGCTCACCCCAGGGCTTGGACCTTGGAGACGCCCTCTCTGGAAAGCTTCCAGTCCATCCTTCCTTCTGGAAATGATGACTCTTGTGAGCCACTGCATCTCTCCGGGGGACAGTTCAGCTCATCAGTGCTTTGGCAACGAAATACCATGTTCTCTGAGGGGCCTGTTAGCAGGCGTCAAGGTGCTTTGGTAGGTCTCTAAGACAATGCTCTTTTTGCAGGTCCCTTCTGGACACAGTTGAAGGAGTATGTAAATAAGCCTTAACAATGACTCTAACTTTGTCTTGAATGGAGTCCCAGAGGAATCACCTTTCCAGAGACTTGGTAACCTGGTGACTGATGCACAGTTTTCTCTCTGTTGTGACCTGCCCTGCTTCCTGGAGGAGGGAACTCAACTCCGTGTCCTCAAGCCCATCCAGGGCAGCTCCTTTTGTCCCTTTGGCTCCCCTGCTGGGAAACTGGGGGCTCCTCCTTCTAAACCATCCCATTCCTGTGTCCTCCACCTCAGGAACAGAGGACCAGGAGCCTGTGCCCCATCTGCTTCTCCAGTGTGGTGGCCCTCAAAAGGGATGATAGCAAGTGCTAGACCAGCTGACTGCAAACTTCCTTTTTGTGGAAGAGAAATGAAGGACACAGGGCTAGGATCCTGTTTAAAAGCATCTCAACTGACTCCACAGGTAGGGACTTAAACACTGGAAGACAGTGTACGACAGCAACATTAAAGGGTAGATAGCCAGCAACTGTGGGCTCCTTGCCCAAGAGGTAAGTAGAATTATGATATGATGTCATTTTATCAAACGTAAAAAGACGGTAAATGGAATTGCCCAAAGTCACACCCAGAGATAGTGGCAAAATTAGAACCCAAATCTTGGCCTGACTCCAGTATTCAAGTTCTCAAGATCAGATGGACAAAAGAGAGAAAGAGAGAGAGCAACAGAGAGAGAGAGGAGGGAGGGAGGGTGGGGGGGGGGGAGAGAGAGAGAGAGAGAGAGAGAGAGAGAGAGAGAGAGAGATAAGGAGGGAGAGGACCCTCCCCTTTTGGTAATGTTTCTCCTTGGGCTCTTGTCATGAAAACAGGGTGAGGAAAAGATAATTCTGATTTTGCTTTCTCACTCTTTAGCTCTTTCTACCTCCTGTAGTAATATTGTGTGTGTGTGTGTGTGTGCGTGCGTGTGTGTGTGTATGTGTGTGTGTGTGTGTGTGTGTGGTGGGGGGAGAGAGGGGAAGAGAGAGAGAGAGAGAGAG
>PVKV010024375.1:0-16595 GCA_004027835.1 Alouatta palliata | reverse complement strand
GGGAAACACTTGCCTCCTCTGTCCCTGCATAACTATTCTCAGTACCATCACATTCATATGATTCATGTCTCAGAGGATGACACTTTCCAGGAAAGAGGGTATTAGTGGCACCACAATGTTCAAGACTGACTTCATTCCAGCGAACTCAAGGCTCTGGCTGCGTCTCTAGCACACGTGCTGATGCACCTTCTGGCTTCTCTTCTGGGTGGCAGAAGGGTCTTTCCACCTCCTTCTCCTAGTCCAATGTATGGCCCCTGGGTCCCTCTTCCAGTATTAATTAAACTTGTATTTATTCTCAACCTCTTTACAAGGGGCATTCTCTCTATCTCCTGCCTTCAACGAAACATGAACTTGAGCCACCCAGCTCCATGGCTAGTCTCTAGACCAAATCTTCATGGAACATGTGAAATAATGTAACAGAATCTCATCATCCACATTTAACAAGTGGAACTGTTTTTTTTTTTTTTTTTTTAATAAATATTATGGGCCAGATGTGGTGGCTCATGCGGGTAATTTCAATACTTTGGGAGGCTGACATGGGAGGATCACTTCAGGCCAGGAGTTTTAGACCAATGTAGGCAACATAGAAAGACCCTGTCTCTACAAAAGTAATTTTTAAATAATTTTTAAATTATTTTTGTTATTAAAAATTTTGTGGGTACCTAGTACAATTCAATTTACCATATCTTCATGGGGTACATGAGATGGTTTGATACAGGCATGCCATGTGACATAAACACATCATGGAGATCCACAAAACTAATTTAAAAAAAATTAGCTGGGATTGGTGGCACACACCTGTAGTCCCCCTTGAGAGGTTGATTCAGGAGGATCACTTCACACCAGGAGTTCAAGGCTGCAGTGAGCCATGATCATACCACTGCACTCCAGCCTGGGCAACAGAGTGACCTTGTCTCTAAATAAATAATATTACAGATACACTTGAAATTCTCTTTGTTCCCATCCAAAATCTTATTTTTCTACTTTTCACTCTAGAGATAACCACTATTCTATTGTTGATAGTCTATTCCTATTCAGAATTTACACTTTTACCACATACAAACATATTTTATGTGTTAAAATTTACATATATTTTATGACATGCCATGTATCTTCCAGCAACTTGCATTTTGTAATCACATTGCTTTTCTTCCCTAATTTACCCCATGAATTTATTCATTTTAGCTCCTGTATAGGATTCATTAATAAGAAAATAGCCACCCACTTGTAATCCCAGCTACTCAGGAGGCTGAGGCAGGAGAATCATTTGAACCCGGGAGGCAGAGGTTGCAGTGAGCCGAGATCATGCCACTGTACTCCAGCCTGGGAAACAGAGCTCCATCTCAAAACAAACAAACAAAAAACCAAAAAATAGCACGATTTACTTATCCATGCCTTCATGGGTAGGCCATGGCTGTTTCCTATATGACAATGCATATGTGCCCATCTGTTTTCGTTTCCTTTTTTTTTGAGATGGCATCTCACACTGTTGCCCAGGCCGGTCTTGAACTCCTGGACTCAAGCAATTCTCCCACGTCAGCCTCCCGAGTGCCTGAAATTATCTTGCATCTGTCTTCTTCCACGGGTGTGCTACCATTTCTCTAGAGGCTAAGCAGAAAGCAGAATTGCTGGGTCAGAGATGTATGAATTTCAGCTTTCCTGGATATGGGCTAATGGCTTTCTAAATGTAATATAATACTAATGTATTCATTTTTCCCAACACTTGGAATTGTCAGAGTTTTACACTTTACACACTCTAAGATTAAATATGTTAAATTTATTTTTAATTTAATTAAAGGTCCTCTGCTTATTGAGTCATGCCAGTTTCCTCTCTATGACTCACCTATTCAAGTCTTTGGACCACTGTCTTCTGCCACTTTATTGGTCCCTCCCTCCCTCCCTCCCTCCCTCCCTCCCTCCCTCCTTCCTTCCTTCCTTCCTTCCTTTTTGGAGACAGAGTCTTACTCTGTGGCCCAGGCTGGAGTGAAGTGGTGTAATCTCGGCTCACTATAATCTCCACCTCCTGGGTTCAAGAGATTCTCGTGCCTCAGCCTCCTGAGTAGCTGGAACTGCAGGTGCCTGCCACCAAGCCTGGCTAATTTTTGTATTTTCAGGAGAGACGGGGTTTCACCATGTTGACCAGGCTGGTCTTGAACTCCTGACCTCAGGTGATCCACCTGCCTCAGCCTCCCAAAGTGCTGAGATTACAGGCGTGAGCCACCGCCCCCAGCCTGTTGGTCCTTTTCTTATGAGTTTGTAGGAAATCGATTCCTGTATTGATAGCGTACACAAATTTTCCTTTATTTGCCACTAAAGCTTTTGACATTTTGCTTTTCACAATTAATCCTTTAGGAATTATTTTTTCTGTATTACTTCTCATATATAGATAACCAATTGTGCAACAACTCTGGGCTAAATAGTCAGTGCATCCATTCCCCACCTGTTTCCACCTCATGCCACACATCACCCTCTAAGAAACGCTTCATCTGCATCTGGCCTCCCTAGTCTGTTAGACCAAATACTGATTTTCTCTGTTAATCTCTAAGTCAGTATTACTCCGGTGACTGAATTATCACAGTAAATGTTTTTTATACCTAATGAGACAATTTCTTCTTCCTCATTTTCGTTCCTCTAATTGTCTTATCTCTCCTCTTTATGCTCCTAAATACATTTTTCTTTTGAGTCAGAATTTTGCTCTTTCCCCCAGGCTGGAGTGCAGTGGTGCAATCTCAGCTCACTGCAGCCTCCACCCCTGGGTTTCAAGCAATTCTCCTGCCTCAGCCCCCCAAGCAGCTGGCATTACAGGCTTGCACCACCACGTCCGGCTAATTTTTGTGTTTTTAGTGGAGATAGGGTTTTGCCATGTTGGCCAGGCTGCTATCAAATGCCTGACCTTAGGTGATCCACCCACCTCAGCCTTCCACAGTGCTGGGATTACAGATGTGAGCCACCGCACCTGGCCTCCTACATGAATTTCTGGACCAGTCTGCTATGTTTAAAAGAAATTGGTTTGGTTTGGGGTTGCATTAAATTTAGATTAATTGGAAGAGGATTGACATTTTTACAACACTGAGGCTTCCATTATTTACCTCACCACCTTTTAAATATTCTGTTTTTGTTCTTCACTAATTTTAAAAACCAATTTTGGATCTCTTATTAGAATTATTTCTAGATTCCTTAAAATTTTCTATGGCTATTTTTTTTAAATAAACCTGTGTTAAAATTGTATTTTCTTGCACTAGGAAAAGGGCCTGTGGGAAAAAATAAAAATGAATTGCATTTTCTAATTTAGTGTTTCTGAAGTACAAGAAATGATTTTAAGTACAAGAATTGAGTTTCGAAATATTTGTTTATAACAAACAAAGTTGCCGAAATATCTGAATTTATCTGGAGATTCCCTTAGGTTTTCTTTGTAGACAATCATATTTTCTGTTAATTCTTATCTTTTTGTTCTTTAATTTCCAATTCTTATATGGCAACATTCTTTCTCGTGCTCTTTTCACAAATAGGGATTTTTAACAGTCTCAAGTTAATCTCCCTGCTTTGTGTGGATATGTGCTCACATCTGTATCAAGGGGCATAAACACCTTATACCCAGCTCATAAGAACTACCTAATGTCTGAATGGAGACCCCCAAGGGGCCACCGTAGCATCCCTATGGCTCATGTTTCATGTTCTGAGTTTTATTTTCGTTTCTCATACTAAAACACCCCTATTTCTTTCTTTTAGGTATGGTTATGTGTTTTGGGTTTTTTTTTCTTTTACTTTGATATTTTTACATAACTTCAATGTATTTCAACAGGAATGAGAACTATCAACATCAATTTGGTCTGCCATGATGCCAAGAGCTCCACCTCTGAATCACATTTCCATACCATGTGAGCTAATCATGCTCTCTGGGCTCTCTGGATTTACTGACCCATTTGAAACCTGCAGTATTATGATTCTGTTTGAAGAAGAGGGAGGGCATCTCAAGAGAGAAAATCAAACTTCTTTAGGTGCAGATATGAGAAAGTACATCATAATTATGGAACAGCCTCCTTGTCTGGGGTAATAGCCGAGGTTCGTTGTCTCATGGCCCAAGGACATGGACACACAAAGAGTGAGGTTAAAAGCAGAAGTTTAACAGGTGACAGAAAGAGAATAGCTCTGTGCTGGAGAGAGGGGTCCTGGAGAAATGAATGGGCTGCCGGATCTGCAGTGAAATGCATGGGGAGTTTTAGACGGCTGGTGAGGAGGCAGAGTCTGATTTACATGGGGCAGGAAAGATTGGCTGGACCAGGTGTGCCATTTGCATAGGGTGTGAAAAACTGGTTAGGACTTGAAGTGCCATTTGCAATAGGGCACGAATTTCTGGTAGCCCCCACCCTAATCTTTAATTATGCAGATAGGTTCTCTGTCTGGCCTGCACCATGTTGCTCAGTCCCTTATTTTGTGATTAAAAAAAAAAAAGGAAGACGGAGCTTACATGTTGGCTATGTCTGTCCCCTAGGTAGCCCTTTTCTATTGGCACAGCTGCCAGCCTTCTCCTGTGCAGGCTTCCAGCTTGCTTATCTATGTTTCCAGCTCGACTTCTCAGGCTGCTACGTTAGAAAAAAAAAAAATTGGGGCTGCTTTTTGTTAAAAGGGAAGTTCTGCCAAAGACTCTTTCACTTTCACTATCTGCCTAAATTTCTTTCTACCTCCTGCATCAATAGAAATGATAAAGATAATTAGACCTACATCCCTCATGCCTAGCATATTATCCAAACATGTGCTATGAGAGATGCTGAGAAGTGAGGACTGAATTATAGATTTAATAAATTTTTGAATCAAGACCTCTTTAGAAAAATTAGTAAATGCCATATGATATCCTGGACTGCTGTCACAAGTTAATCGGAAAATGTAAAATGGCTTAAACAAAGTAAAGGTTTATTTCTCTCCTACATCACAGTTACAATAAATGTCTTTGGTGGTGAGAGGTTCTCCTGAATGTGGAGTACTAGGGATACAGGTTCATTCCACCATATGTTGCCATCATCCTGTTCAGCCTCCTCTCCATTTGCATCCAATTGGTACCAGGGTAAGAAGGTGTGGAGGAGCCCCGAACTTGGACATATATGTGGAATGGCTAGAATTCAGTCACATGAGCACACCTCACTGCAAGGGAGTCTGGGAAATGTAGTCTAATTGAATGTCCAGGAAGAAGAGAACGGCATGGATTTGACTAAGCAGCTGATAGTTGCTGCTATAATTTAAGTCTTAGAGTACAAGATGGATCAAAGAGGAGGGAACCTGGAGTCAAGCAGTTAAGTTAGCATTACAATTCTTCAGGTAGAAAACAATGATGGAGTTAAGCACTGGGACATTTAATAGAAAGGCTGAGTTAGGTAATAACTATTTTAAATAAAGAATCAACAAGATTAGATGTAGAAGTGAGAGGTAAACTGAATGATTAAGCTTGTGAGCGTCCCACATGTGGGGAATGCAAGAAATACACTTGGATTTGACTCAAGAAATCTTAAGAGAAAAATCACTGATACATATAATAGAAAGTATTCAGCTGGGCATGGTGGCTCATACCTGTAATCCCAGCACTTTGGGAGGCCAAGACGGGCAGATCACCTCAAGTCAGGAGTTTGAGACTAGCATGGCCAATATGGTGAAACCCCTGTCTCTACTAAAAATGCAAAAAAATCTAGCCAGGCATAGTGGTGAATGCCTGTAATCCCAGCTAGTTGGGAGGCTGAGGCAGGAGAATCACTTGAACTTGGGAGGCAGAGATTACTGTGAGCCCAGATCACACCACTGCACTCCAGCCTGGGTGACTCCGTCTTGAAAAAAAAAAAAAAAAGTAAGAAGGGGAAATATTCCATAATAATCTATTTGAAGGTGGTAAAGTAAACAAGATGTGGTTTTCTTTCTGCAAAAATCTTGCCCTTATCTTAGGTTGGACGTGCAGTGTATGCAGTTAGATCATGCTGGCGGATGACTGAAGTGGAAAAATGCAGGGAAAAGTTCACACCTACAGATGTAGAGCTGACAGCTTACTAAGCAGTGGTTGTAGCCACTAAGGAGTTGCGTGAGTCACTCAGAGAAATAATTAAGAACAGAAAGAGAAGACTAGGAAGAAAGATATTGCGATTGTATATATTTGAGGGCTTGCCAAAGAGATAAAAACATTTTTTTCCTTTTTTTAAAAAAAAAATGAAAATTTACTTTGAAAATGAGACACCTGGGAAGAAAATTCTCCAGACTGCTTTCGTAGGACCTAAATGCAGTGGTCCCTGTGATTTACAATCTTCCAATGCCTGTGTAGATACCTGTTACCTTCTGGGCTCTGGGATTCCTCTGAGTTTTTTTAATGAAAAAATTCCTAATTTCTGGGCTGGCCCTTCCACCAACAGACCCTTTGCACTGGAGTAGTTTGTCAAAGACTTCAAAATGCTGTCCTTTCCTTATCACATGTAATAAAATTAGTGTGTCATTTTGGCTTCTCCATTAAGTTGTAATGTTCTTGAGAACTGAGACCATGTCTTGAATCAATCGATGAATAAACTGTATTTGTCACATATTTATGACTTCTTCATGAGCTCTAGCAAAGTGACTAGACCATGGGATATGACAATTATTTGTTATACGATTAACTTCTAGGTGTCTAATGGTGGTGCTTGGAACAGGAAGGATGGGCATTTTTGATTTAGATATTGCTCACTTTTTAGACTTGACTGTCAAGGGGTAAATGACAATTAGTCTCACTGACCTAAAGGGATTTTCCCCCATAATATTGGATATCTCTATAATTTGATAAACTCAGGTGGATAGACAGCTGCATCACTTAAGTCAGAAGTGATGGGGGATTATCATTAAACACAGTGACTATGCTAATATAATAATATTCCTCTTCTCTTTCATGCTGAAGAAGCCATGAGGGAAAATAACCAGTCCTCTAAACTTGAATTCATCCTCCTGGCAGTTACTGGTCAGCAGGAACAGGAAGATTTCTTCTTTAGCCTCTTCCTGTTCATTTACCCCACCACATTGATTGGAAACCTGCTCATCATCCTAGCCATTTACTCTAATGCTTGCCTTCACAACCCCATGTATTTTTTCCTTGCCAACCTCTCCTTGGTTGACATCCTCTTCTCATCTGTAACCATCCCTAAGATGCTGGCCAGCTATCTCTTGGGCAGCAAATCCATCTCCTTTGGGGGATGCCTAATGGAGATGTATTTCATGATAGCCCTGGGGAACGCAGACAGCTATATTTTGGCTGCAATGGCATATGATCGAGCTGTGGCCATCAGCCGCCCACTTCACTACATGACAATTATGAGTCCACGGTCTTGTGTCCTGCTAGTTGTCGGGTCTTGGGTGATTGGAAATGCCAACGCTCTCCTCCACACTCTCCTCACAGCTAGTCTGTCCTTCTGTGGAAACCAGGAAGTGGCCAGTTTCTACTGTGACATTACCCCCTTGCTGAAGCTGTCCTGTTCTGACATCCGTTTTAATGTGAAGATGATGTACCGAGGGGTTGGCGTTTTCTCTGTGCCATTACTAGGCATCATCGCCTCCTATGTTCAGGTCTTCTCCACAGTCTTCCAGGTTCCTTCCAACAAGGGTGTGGTCAAGGCCTTCTCCACCTGTGGGTCCCACCTCACGGTTGTCTCTTTGTATTGTGGTACAGTCATGGGCATGTATTTCCGCCCTTTGACCAATTACAGCCTAAAAGATGCAGTGATAACTGTAATGTACATGGCAGTGACCCCCGCATTAAATCCTTTCATCTATAGTCTGAGAAATCGGGACATGAAGGCTGCCCTGCGGAAACTCTTCAGCAAGAGAATCTCCTCAAAACCAATGTGAGGGCATACATTGATACTGTAGTCACCAATTATGGCATATTGGAAATCCAGCTCCGATGTCATCTTCCTGCAAGAAGCAGTCTTTGCTCCTTCCAGCCTGAAATTCATTTTCTCAGAAATGTTACAACATTTTAGTGAGCACCTTATTGAAATGATCACTTTCAACGACTTGTTGCTCATTTTGGCAGAGTGGCAGTAGAGTAAACCTGGGTGTGAGTCCTGACTAGCAGAGTCAAGTTGGGAAGATCTGAGCCTCAGCTTTCACATCTACATGTTAGGAGTTACCGTAAGTGCCCTACATGGGTTACATGCTGTGTTGACAACAATAGCTCCTGCTTTTAATATTGTAAGTCACTATTCATGTGTCCATTTTTATTTGACTATTAAGTTTAATCACCCTTATTAGGCGTGCAAGCCTCTGAGGGTAGCAGTTGTCTTTACACATCACTGTACCTGTACAATCTCGGTCATATAAAGTGCATCCAATAGATATTGGTGGAAGTGGAATGAATGAAGGACATATTAGTTTCTGAAATGTAATTTTATAATTAGAGATAATCAAAACAGACATTATTTTTTCATTCTTAAAACCTTTCAAGAAACTGACCTGGGGAAATATTTTTGTGCTTAGTTCATAGTTTAGACTAGACTATATCTAAAGGTAACACAACTCCTCCTAAAATCTGACTAAAATGACAGTCATTAATAAAAAAATAATAAGATAAAAACAAAAACAAAAGAAAGAATGACCACAGGATTCAGGATAAGAGAAAATTCAAGAGGGGAGATGGGGGAATAGAACTAGGGTTATCACGTAGTTAGGTGTAGGTTATTACTACAGTCCTAATATTCAGATTAAGTGGTGAGTCCAGGGGTGTTTTGAAATTATGATAGAGAGTTATACAGCTACATAGATAAAAGCTCTGAATGAAACCATAAAAAGAACTTCTCTTTAATCAAGAATGGATAGATAAGAGAGCAGTAAGGGAGGAGGGAAGTGTGATGAGACCAGGAGTTTAATTAAATTAGACATTGCTTAAAGCAGTTTGGGGAAGAGAGAGTGAAGATACAAAATGAATACAAGACTAATTTTGCTGTTATGGATAAACTCAGTAAGGTCAAATGGAATGAGATGTTTATTGCCCATAGTGAAATAGTAAGTACCAAAGAGGATAGGTACTATATAAGAAGGTATCCTTCTTCGCATCTACCATCTAGATGCAAAGGTAATGTGAAAATAGAAACAACAGAATGAATTATTACAATAGCAATAACTAAGAAGATGCCTACAAGATTTTCAGTTTATGTCTAAAGGGAAAAAGATGCCCTTAATGACAGTAGTGAACAAAAGAACAATCTAAGAAAAAAACAGTTCCATTTTTGGTGTGTTTTTAGTGTTCCTGTGACTCTTGTGGAGGTATTGAATTAAATAGTAGAATGAAGATACAATACTTTGGAACAAAATTAACAAAACATGGATCAGAGGGGAGCTGATAAGTAAAGTTTTCAACAAAGAGGCTTGAAGAATGAATAAATTTCAAGAAAGCAAGCCATGATGGAGGATGAGGATTCTAGTTGGGGAAGGAAAACACTTGTACAGTCAAGACTTGATGTCCCTCCAAGTCAAACTATATGTCTCTCTCCGTTTTATATCAGTCAAGGGACATAGCACAGTGTATTACCATGCACTATTGACTAAGCACCCAATTATTTGTTTTTGAAAAAAATGCAACAAGGAAGAAAGTGCTACAAAAAAGTAAAAACGTGCCATGTAGGTTCAGAGAAAGTAGCCATTTCATTAAATATGAAATGTATATATGTATGTGGGTGCGTGCATTTAGTATATCACATATATTATTGTCTCTTTCAATTTTCAAAACAGTCTCGTGGCACAGTTGGCAATAGCCCTCCTTCCAGATGAAGACGTCACATCTCTAAAAGATGAAGTGACTTAGTCCATGTATTTCAATTAGAAAAATGCAGATCTTGTATTTGTGCCCAGTTTTCCTCATGCTGAATGCTCTTCCTCTGACTCCACAGCTGGCCTATAGAGGGAATATGGAATAATAAGGACAGATACTCAACTAAGTCAGGATGTGTGCCCCAGCAGGAAACATGGATAGAACTTTAACAAGCAGCCGGGCGCGGTGGCTCACGCCTGTAATCCCAGCACTTTGGGAGGCCGAGGCGGGTGGATCACGAGGTCAAGAGATCGAGACCACCCTGGTCAACATGGTGAAACCCCGTCTCTACTAAAGATACAAAAATTAGCTGGGCATGGTGGCATGTGCCTGTAGTCCCAGCTACTCGGGAGGCTGAGGCAGGATAATTGCTTGAACCCAGGAGGCGGAGGTGGCGGTGAGCCGAGATCGCGCCATTGCACTCCAGCCTGGGTAACAAGAGCGAAACTCTGTCTCAAAAAAAAAGAACTTTAACAAGCAGAGAGGACACTCTAGCCATGGTAGTAGTCCTTTTTATAGGTCCTTTCATAATTCCTATTGAATAAAGTTATTCCCCTTTATCTTATGTTTTCATTTGTTGCTGTAGGATTTCAATATACATACTTAGCTTCTCACAGGCCATTTATAGTTAATCTCATACCATGTCATGTAAAATGTTGAAGCTCTGTATTTTCATAATTTCATTTACTGCTCCAACTGCCTTTTGCTACAGATGCTATATATATAACATTTACCAACATTACAAAGCAGTAAAATCAATGTCATATTTTTTTTTACATTTAAAAAATTTTCAGGGTACATTGGCAGGTGTGTATATTTATGGGGTACATGAGATATTTTGATATAGGCATACAGTGTGTAATAATCACATCAGGTAAGTGGTGTATCTATCACCTCAAATATTTATCCTCTGTGTTACAGACAATCCAATTATACTCTTATTTTTTAATGTACGATTGAATTATTCTTGACCACAGTGATGCTACTGTGCTATCAAATACTGGATCTTTTTCATTCTTTAGAACTGCTCTTTATAATTATTAACCATACCTGCTTCCCCCCAACACCACTCCCACTAACCTTCCCAGCCTTTGTTAACCAACCTTCTACTCTAGCTCCATGAGTTCAATTGTTTTGATTTTTAGCTTCCACAAATAGTGAGAACATGTGAACTTTGTCTTTGTGTGCCTGGCTTATTCACTTAACATAATGACTTCTAGTTCTGTGTTGTTGCAAATGACAGGATCTCATTCTTTTTATGGCTGAATAACATTCCATTGTGCATATGTACCACTGTAGTTCAGTCAGGGTGGTGGGAGAAATTTTAGAAAACGTTAACCTTCTTTGAAGGCCAGAGGTTTTGCAAAAGCCTTGGGAAAGAGATTATGGCTGAAGGCAGCCTAACCCCCTTACCTCAAGCTAATAGCTAGGGGTAGATACAAAGCAATGCAGAGGAGTTTATCTAAATAGCTTGTTAAGTCATGTGGTCCTAAGACCAATTTTCGATCTTTCACTAATTACCCTCTAAGGGTATTGACTTGAGATCTTTGTCATTTAATCTGTACTAAATAAATGTGAAGCCTGCTGGCTTATGGAGTTCACTGCTCACTCTGGTAGAGGACCCTGGGCCAGGCTGACAGGCCCTGTGTCAATGTACGTTTTTCAGCCATCACTTGGTCAGGGTCTGTGGGTCGGATCCAGCAGTTGGTGCCCTGTGTGAGGAACACTGCAATGGATTGCAGATCATGATGGAATCCTCAAAAATGAAGGTGAGGAGATCCCATGCCAAGATGGCCAAATAGGAACAGCTCCCGAGTGTAGTTCCCAGTGAGAGTGATGCAGAAGGCAAGTCTCTTATATCCAAAGAGACACCTCACAAAGGAGAGCTGAGGCTGACATCTGGCTGGTACCCTTCTTGGACAAAGCTACCAGAGGAAGGAACAGGCAGCAATCCTTGCTGTTCTGCAGGTGATTCCCAGGCAAGCGGGGTCTAGAGTGGACCTCCAGCAGTCCTGTAGTAGAGAGGCCTGACTGTTAGAAGGAAAACTAAAAAACAGAAAGAAATAGCTTCAACATCAACAGAAAGGATGTTCACTCAGTGATCCCATCCAAAAGTCACCAACTTCAAAGACCAAAGGTAGACAAATCCACAAAGATGGGAAGAAACCAGTGCAAAAAGGATGAAATCACCAAAAACCAGAATGCCTCTTATTCTTCAAGGGAGCATAACCCCTCACCAGCAAGGGAACAAAACAGAATGGAGAATGAATTTGACCAATTGATAGAAGCAGGCTTCAGACCGTGGGTGATAATAAGTTCTCTGAGCTAAAGGAACATGTTCTAACCCAATGCAAAGAAAATAAGAACCTTGAAAAAAGGTTAGATGAAATGCTAACTAGAATAACCAGCTTAGAGAAGGACATAAATGACTTGATGAAGCTGCAAAACACATCACAAGAACTTCATGAAGCATACACAAATTTCAATAGCTGAATCTATCAAGCAGAAGAAAGGATATCAGAGATTGAAGATCAACTCAATGAGATAAAATGAGATGGCAAGATTAGAGAAAAAAATAGGGAAAAGAAATGAACGAAGCCTCCAAGAAATATGGGATTATGTGAAAAGACCTAATTAATATTTGATTGGTGTACCTGAATGTGACAGGGAGAATGAACCCAAGCTGGAAAACACTCTTCAGGATATTATCCAGGAGAACATTCCCAACCTAGCAAGGCAGGCCAACATTCAAATTCAGGAAACACAAAGAACACCATAAAAATATTCCTCAAGAAGAGTAACCCCAAGACACATAATCATCAGATTCACTGGAGTTGAAATGAAGGAAAAAAACGCTAAGGGCAGCAAGAGAGAAAGGTCAGATTATCCACAAAGGGAAGCCCATCAGACTCGCAGCAGATCTCTTGGCAGAAACCCTACAAGTCAGAAGACAGTGGGGGCCAATATTCAACATCCTTAAAGAAAAGAACTTTCAACCCAGAATCTCATACCCAGCCAAACTAAGCTTCATAAGTGAAGGAGTAATAAAATCCTTTATGAATAAGCAAGTACTCAGAGATTTCATCACCACCAGGCCTGCCTTACAAGAGCTCCTGAAGGAAGCACAAAATATAGAAAGAAACAACCAGTACCAGCCACTGCAAAAACGTACCAATGGTAAAGACCATTGACACAATGAAGAAACTGCATCAACTAATGGGCAAAACAACCAGCTAGCATTATAATGGCAGGATGAAATTCACACATAACAATATTAACCTTAAATGTAAATGGCCTAAGTGCCCCAATCAAGACACAGACTGGAAAATTGGATAAAAAGTCAAGACTCATTGGTGTGCTGTATTCAGGAGACCCATCTCACGTGCAAAGACACAAATAGACTCAAAATAAAGGCATGGAAGAAGATTTACCAAGCAAATGTAGAGCAAAAGAAAGCAGGAGTTGCAATCCTAGTCTCTGATAAAATGAACTTTAAACCAACAAAGATCAAAAGAGACAAAGAAGGGCATTACATAATGGTAAAGGGATCAATGCAACAAGAAGAGCTAACTATCCTAAATATATATGCACCCAATACAGGAGCACCCAAATACACAAAGAGACTTAGACTCCCACACAATAATTGTGGAGACTTTAACACTCCACTGTCAATATTAGGCAGATCAATGAGACAGAAAATTAATAAGGATATCCAGGACCTGAACTCAGATCTGGAACAAGTGGACCTAATAGACATCTACAGAACTCTCCACCCGAAATCCACAGAATATACATTTTTCTCAGCATCACATTGCACGTACTCTAAAATTGACCACATAATTGGAAGTAAATCACCCCTCAGCAAATGCAAAAGAACAGAAATCATAACAACCAGTCTCTCAGACCACAGTGCCACCAAATTAGAACTCAGGATTAAGAAACTCACTCAAAATCACACAACTTCATGGAAACTGAACAACCTGCTCCTGAATGACCACTGAATAAATAATGAAATGAAGGCAGAAATAAAGATGTTCTTTGAAACCAATTAGAATGAAGACACAATGTACGAGAATCTCTGGGACACATTTAAAGCAGTGTCTAGAGGGAAATTTACAGCAATAAATGCCCACATGAGAAGTGAAGAAAGATCCAAAATTGACACCCTATCATCACAATTAAAAGAACTAGAGGGGCAGGAACAAAAACACTCAAAAGATAGCAAAAGACAAGAAATAACTAAGATCAGAGAAGAACTGAAGGAGATAGAGACACAAAAAAACCCTTCAAAAAATCAACAAATTCAGGAGCTGGTTTTTTGAAAAGATCAACAAAATAGAAAAACTGCTAGCAAGACTAATAAAAAAGAAGAGAAAAGAATTGAATAGATGCAATAAAAAATGATAAAAGGGATATCACCACCAATTCCACAGAAATAAAAACTACCATCAGAGATTATTATAAGCAACTCTATGCACATAAACCAGTACTCCTGGAAAAAACTGATAACTTCCTGGGCACTTACACCATCCCAAGACTAAACCAGGAAGAAGTTGAATCCCTGAATAGACCAATAACAAGGTCTGAAGTTGAGGCAGCAATTAATAGCCTACTAACCAAAAAAAAAGTCTAGGTCCAGAAGGGTTCATAGCCAAATTCTACCAGATGTAAAAAGAGGAGCTAGTAACATTCCTTCTTTAACTATTCCAAACAATATAAAAAGACGGAATCCTCCCTAACTCATTTTATGAGACCAACATCATCCTGATACCAAAACCTGGCAGAGACGCAACTAAAAAAGAAAATTTCAGGCCAATATCCATGATGAACATCAATGCAAAAATCTTCAATAAAGTACTGGCAAACCAAATGCAATAGCACATCAAAAAGCTTATCCATCACAATCAAGTAGCCTTCATCCCGGGGATGCAAGACTGGTTTGACATAAGCAAATCTATAAACGTAATCCATCACATAAACAGAACCAAAGACAAAAACCACATGATTATCTCAAGATATGCAGAAAAGACCTTCGACAAAATTCAACAGCCTTTTATGGTAAAAACTCTCAATAAACTAGGTATCAATGGAACGTATCTCAAAATAATAAAAGCTATTTATGACAAATCCACAGCCAATATCATACTGAATGGGCAAAAACTGGAAGCATTTCCCTGGAAATCTGGCACTAGACATGGATGCCCTCTCTCACCACTCCTATTCAACGTAGTATTGGAAGTTCTAGCCAGAGCATCAGGTAAGAAAGATAAATAAAGGATATTTAATTAGGAAAAGAGGAAGTCAAACTGTCTCTATTTGCAAATGACATGATTGTATATTTAGAAGACTCCATCATCTCAGCCCAAAATCTCCTAAAGATGATAAGCAACTTTAGCAAAGTCTCAGGACACAAAATCTATGTGCAAAAAACATAAGCATTCCTACACCAATAACAGAGAGCCAAATCATGAGCGAACTCCCATTCACAATGGCTACAAAGAGAAAATACCTAGAAATAAAACTAACAAAGGACATGAAGGACCTCTTCAAGGAGAACTACAAACCACTGCTCAAGGAAATGAGAGTGGCCACAAACAGATGGAAAAACATTCAATGCCCATGGTTAGGAAGAATCAATATTGTGAAAATGGCCAGACTGCCCAAAGTAATTTACAGATTCACTGCTATCTCCATCAAGCTACCATTGATCTTCTTCACAGAATCGGAAAAAACCTCCTTAAACTTCATATGGAACCAAAAAAGAGACCACACAGCCAAGAGAATCCTAAGCCAAAAGAACAAACCTGGAGGCATCATGTTATCTGACTTCAAACTACACTACAAGGCTACTACAGTAATCAAAACAGCATGGTACTCATACCAAAACAGAGATATAGACCAATGGAACAGAACAGAGGCCTCAGAAATAACACCATACATCTACAACCATCTGATCTTTGACAAACCTGACAAAAACAAGCAATAGGGAAAGGATTCCCTATTTAATAAATGGTGTTGGGAAAACTGGCTAGCCATGTGCAGAAAGCTGAAATTGGACCCCTTCCTTACACCTTATACAAAACTTAACTCCAAATGGATTAAAGATTGAAACATAAGACCTAGCACCATAAAAACCCCAGAGGAAATCCCAGGCAATACCATTTAGGACATAATCATAGGCAAGGACTTCATGACTAAAACACCAAAAGCAATGGCAACAAAAGCCAAAATAACAAATGGGATCTAATTAAACTTAAGCGCTTCTTAAGTTTCTTACAGCAAAAGAAACAGGCATTAGAGTGAACCGGGAACCAATAAAATGGGAAAAAATGTTTGCAATCTACCCACCTGACAAAGGGCTTATATCCAGAATCTACAAAGAACTAATACAAATTTACAAGAAAAAAACAAGCTAATCAAAAAGTGGGTGAAGGATATGAACAGGCACTTTTCAAAAGAAGACACTTCTGAGTCCAACAAACATATGAAAAAATGCTCATCATCACTGGTCATTAGAGAAATGCAAATAAAAACCACATTGGGATATAATTTCATGTCAGTTAGAATGGTGATCATTAAAAAATCAGGAGACAGGTTTGTCAAAGATCGGATGGTTGTAGATGTGTTGTGTTGCCTCGGAGGCCTCTGTTCTGTTCCATTGGTCTATATCTCTGTTTTGGTACCAGTACCATGCTGTTTTGATTACTGTAGCTTTGTAGTATAGTTTGAAGTCCGGTAGTGTAATGCCTCCAGCTTTGTTCTTTTTGCTTAGAATTGACTTGGCTATGCG